>CAVMKL010000141.1:0-49774 GCA_963682175.1 Triglochin maritima
ACACAGGCTAAGGTCATCTCCTTCGCCACAAAGGCTAAGGTCATCTCTGTCGCCACACAGTCCGATAGTCATCATGCTCCGTAGAGCCATATCATATAGATCATGCAAAGAGAAAATATGGTCCCACAAGTCTACTACCTAGGTCTCAATGCACATCTCATATCATGGGAACATAAGCAGTAAATGCAATCCACGCACCAACACGCTCATAAATAAACAATGCAATTACTGGGCTCCAACGGTCGACCGAAAAAGGTCATACGGTCAACCGGTTGGTCGTTAAAACCGATAATTGGTTCAAACCACAATCAAACGGTCGAACCAAACAAACATCAAACGGTCGAACAAAAGTCTCTGGACGGTCGACCGTTTAGAAGGTCTACGCCACAAAATAATATTAAATAACACATCCCCAACGGTCGAACCCAATGGGCTTCCGGTCAACCGAAAAACATCAGGTACTTCAACATTCCTCCAAGTCATTGCCGGTAGACCGAAATATGAATCGGTTGAACCCTACTTAAGTCATCGGTCGAACGGGATCTCAGGGCGGTCGACCGTTTAGAAGTCTACACCCCAACCGACTTAAAACAGTACGTCCGGTCGAACTGGTCAAAGCGGCAGTCGACCGTTTAGATGGTCAACCCCCCCAACCGACATACTACAGTGTGTTCGATCGAACTGCAAAGGGGACCGATCGACCGAAAGCACTCAGGGTCTTTATCTTCTCGCTCAAAATGTACAACCGGTCGACCACCCCAGGGTATCGTTTCACCGATGCAAGAGATAACGTCCAAAATTACATTACGACCGGTCGACCGAAATTAAGCACTGGTTGACCAAACAATGCAGAAATTCTGCTGCACTATTCCGACGAATCATTCGGCCTACTGTCGAACACTCAAACACTCACACAAGCTTAGGTGAGCGTAAAAGCAAGGCTTGACATACCTTGGAAGCTTGAATAAGTTTCAGAAGAACGACGATCGATTCCACATCAAAGAGCTTTCTCCGGCGAATTGACGATCTCGACTCTAACGAAAATTCAAACTCCACCCGCCTTTTTCACCCTCTCTTCCTCTTTTATTCTGATCTCAAACTTCACTCAACTCTCAACACTCTTTTCTTCTCACCCTTCTTCTCCACTCCCATGTTTCACCAACAACACTCCTCTTCATCAACCAAACTCATCTTCAATACCCAACCCAAACCTCCTCTTCTTCTTCTCAGCTCAATTGTTCTTTAATTAAATTCCTCTTCTTCTCACAACAACACCAACTTCTTCCTCAACCACACTTTCCTTCTTCTTCTTCTTCTTGCGAGAGAGATAAAGTGGTGACTGGTGAGTAGAAAGTGATGTGTGTAGTGAAAAGGAGAGAGAAGAAAGAGTATTTATACTCTTTACTTAAACACCACAACAACTTCCAAAACCCTCTCAACCGAACACCTCACTCTAACCAAGCATCACGTCTCACATCCACCTTAAGACACCAAAATCAATTTGATTACCTACATCTTAATTAATTACTAATTTAAAGTTTGGGTTCTCACAATAATACTCCCCCCTCAAGATGGAGAGTTAAGATTGTGAACTCCCATCTTGTGCAATAACCAATGCAGCTGCTACTATCCCACAAACTTTGTGAAGAAGTCGGTTGATTGCTCTTTGGTTGGTATGTAAACTAATTTGATCACTCTCGAACACACTTTATCTCGTACGAAATGGTAGTCGAGCTCGACATGCTTTGTGCACTCGTCAAGAACTGGGTTTTCAGCGATTTGGATCGCCGATTGGTAATCAAAGTGAAGAGAAACGGGACATGAGGTCTGTACGTTGTGGTCACTTAGGAGGTTGAGGAGCCATACGATCTCACAAATGGCAGCTGCCATCGATTCATATTCAGCATGGGCCAACGATCTCGAAACAGTTGTTTGTTTCTTTGTCTTCCGGGAGATAAGGCATGGTCATAGGAGAGTACAATAGCCATTGATCGAGAGGTGTGTGAGGGAGCGTCGGGTCCAATCTGAGTCGCAGTAGACACAGAGTTGAAGGTCGTATTGTTGAGAGATGGTGATCCCTTGTCTTGGACCATGTTTAATGTATCAGAGAACTCGCACGACAACCTGCAAGTGAGACTTGGTTGGGTGGCTCATATGTTGGCTAAGGATATTGACGGTGTACTAGATGTTTGGGTGTGTGACCGTGAGGTAGATTAAGCGCCCAACGAGGTGTCTCTGTCGGGTCGTGAAGGTCAGGTTCATCGGTGGGAAAGCTAAGGTTTCATTCCATTGGGAATGAGAGCGGTTGTGCGCCAAGCAAACCAGCATCGGACAAGATGTGAAGAGCATAACGGTGTTGATGTACATGAATGCCTTGATTAGATCGTGCTATTTTGATGCCTAGAAAAAGCTTTGGCATGCCAAGGCTCTTCGTATGAAACTTGTCGCAAAGGTGAGTCTTGAGGCAAGTGATCCCCTTAATGGTGTTCCCAGCGACGAGAATATGGTCGACATACACCAATATGGCGACCATCGAGCCAGCCTTCGCTCAGGGTGAAGAGGGAGTGATCTGATGGTGATTGAGACAAGACGTGCTCTTTAAGTGCTTGGGCTAAAGTGAAATATCAGTTACGACCCATTTGTCTCAGCCCGTACAAAAATTTGTGATGGTGACAAATGAGGTTCTCTCTATTCCTATGAAACCCCACGGCGGCTCCATGTATACCTCCTCGTCTAATCGACCATCTTAGCAGGCTTTGCGGACATCAAGTTGGAGGACATGCCAATCACGAGCGACGATAACATGTAACAGAGTTCGGAATGAGGTGAGCTTGGTAACAAAGGCAAATGACTCATAGAAATCGAGTCCTAACTGGGTGCAAGTAATCGAGTTTTGAACCTGTCAATTACACTGGAAGAGTTATATTTTACCTTGTATACCCATTTGTAGCTACTAGGTGTTTTGGAGGGAGGCAATGGAACAACCGACCATGTGTGGTTGTGTTCAAGTGCCTCTATTTCGTCATTCATCGCTGCACACCAACAACGATCCTTACTGGCTTGTGTGTGTTTGTTTTTAGGCCTTAAACATGTTAACTTTGATGATTAATTTAAGCAATCTAATTTTAGTCATAATCAAATTAGATCAAACACATTTCAGGCATTGCATGTGTACTTGTATTGGGCATACTTCAGCCTAATAGG
This sequence comes from Triglochin maritima, assembly GCA_963682175.1. Taxonomy (NCBI): domain Eukaryota; kingdom Viridiplantae; phylum Streptophyta; class Magnoliopsida; order Alismatales; family Juncaginaceae; genus Triglochin; species Triglochin maritima. The sequence continues at coordinate 3,205 of CAVMKL010000141.1, forward strand.
TGATAAAGACTCGAGAAAAATGGATTGAAGTCATGACATATACTCAAACTCTAGAAAACATGTAATTTTTTCTTTATTTGAGTATTTAGGAATCTTTCTAAACATAAGTATATTTGTTGGGATATCCATCCACACTCACTCTAGATTACATCTAGAAGTTACATACCAAATCTCACATTATTTCAACTTCAAACTAGAGCCGGGAAATCACCCAAACTGAACCTCATCCATACTATGTAAGTCAATTGACAAAAACCCGGGTTCCGACCATTTTTAACTTCTTCTCTTGGTTAAATGGTCAACAATTTTAGATGATTTCGTCTGACCGTTTTTTTGGTTTTCAAATTTCCATTTCGAGTATTTTTCTTGTTGTTATTCTCCAACGACTATTTTGAAGATTGCGCATTTACCCAAATTGGACTCCATGCCTTAGGTTGACCGGACCACACCTTACGGTCTAGCGAATCAGACCCAAAACTAGATAGTAACTTTTCTTACTTCTGTTTAACCATTTGTTGATCCACCGTACAAAATTTGGACTCGATACCTTAGGTTGACCATTTTTTATGTCGAGTTCGCATACTCCCAGGTTAAAATGTGTTGGTCCGACATATTTGTTTATTCGTCTAACCGTCAACTTACAACTTAATTGAATGGCCAAACATAAGTTACCAAATGGTCAATCATTTTAATCCGCCACTAGCAGATCATTTTTCTCCGATAGCCTTCAAATTTTAACCACAACTTTAGTTAACATAATAAACACGTGGTTTTAATTGTCGGATTACTCCTCAAGTTTAGAAGATTCTAGACTTTTGCAACCAACATATTTTTCTTTACACTTAAGTCCCTCCATTTTCACTTGGATCCTTCTTGAGTTACAATCCAATTCTTAACATTACAAACTGGTCCAGAACCTTACAAATTAGCCCATTATTCTTGCGTTTAGGTCATTTTCTCTTCCTTTCACTTCTTTCTTGCATAAACCCCGAAGCACATCAAATAAACACTCGAGTAACACAAAATTGGGATGAAATAAATGATATATAACATGATGCAATGTATGATATACTACTAATCAAATACCCCCACACTTACCTTTTGATAGTCCCGAGCAAAACAAAGAAAAAGAAAATATTAAAGAAAGGAAAAACATATAAAAAAACAAGAAATCATAACTCACTTTCGTATGAATGATGGTTGCACTTAGCACGTGCAACAAGTCGTTAAACATTCTTATCGCCAAGGAAGAGGAGTGGTATCTCCTGAGGGTTTTCAATGGATATACTCACAAAATCCGAACATTGATGCATTATTCAACCTAACAACACGACTCGATGGACCTATTTTTGTCGATCATTGGGCACGGTAATCCTATTGACCGACTATATATATGTAATCAGTCCACACACCTAGCCTAATGAATCATTTGTGCAAGTTAATTAAGGACTTAAGTGAAAGACACGGCTAACCTTAATATCCTCAAGTGATACATCGTTTAAAGTCCATTAAGGTTCTTATTTGTATTACTATTTTTTTCTTAGTTTTTTTCTTTTTATTTGTTTTTTATGTTTTTTACTAGTTGGTGGGCAATTATCTCAGGGTCAGGTTTCGTGCATCATTGCTTATGAGGACTTACACTATCATGTGCACCTTCCCCTACATCTCTACATAGGGCGATTCCTACCACCCGTGTAACAGGAGTTCGGTCGGTGCATCCAAGTCAGATGACTCGAAAACACCAAGCACTAAGTCTCTTCGGACCTAATTTCTCGAGCGATAGGAGCCGTGCGAGAAGAAAGAACACATGCTCACTTATTTCTTATCTACACATGAACCAAAATCCCTACACTTAAGGTTTCACAGCTGGAGTTTAAGGGTCCCTGACTACGACACACTTCCTTATACTAAGAGATACGAATTATTTGATTCACTAGATTCAGGGTGGATTTTTTTGTTTATTTGAGTACTGGAATCCTATGATTACTCTCCACCTGAGGGAAAATCAGGGTGCATCCTTACTACGAGATAAGACCTAAAGTCGGTGTACTAGATATCGTAATGCATCATGTTCAAGTTAATTTTGGGAGCTTCCTTTTACTTTGCCTCTCAACGGATTTGCACATATTAAACACATGCAAAACCCACAAAATATTTTTCTTTCGCAAACACATGAATATTTAGAGAAAAAATTGACAATTTTAAAGCATTAGGCAAGGAAAAGAAGACAAATTACCCAAGGATCATGGCAATCAGATATGCCGATATTAAATGCAGCACACTATCATTACCCTAACAATACAAACAAAAGAAATGGTAAAAGACTAGACTATGTACACACGTAATACACCCATCCTCCCACACTTACTTCATGTATTATCCTCAATGAATGCAAACATGATACAACATGTATTTTTGCATGAAAAAGTTTAGATCTCACCAAGCTTTGAAGCACAAGAAAAAATTTGTGGTCATGTTGATGGATACAAACCCGAATCACCCTCAAAACCTGTGAGATACTTAAGAAGGGAGACAAATACATAAAACAAATATGGCTCAAATACACAAGTATTAGAGCCCACAACAACCTATGGTCACTCTTGGAGTCTTTTTTGTCTTTTTTTTCAAATATAACTGTACAAAAATGGGCTCCCATCTTCATTTGTCAAGGGACATCGAATGGGAACCCACCATCTCTCAGGCCAGAAACGCAACTGCATGAGCTCGCAACATAAGAAACAAGAGGATTGTTGAGAGGTTGATGAACCAAGGATGGTGGTTCATGCCTCTCAAAACTTGGGTCTATGAAAGGAAATGGAAACAAATATGTTTCCATTCCACGACAAAGCTTCGACCAACTGACATTTGGGTGCATCGGGATCGTTTCATCCACACGGTGACACCCAGGACTTATTACCCAGAGCGCGAAGTTCACAAATAGAATTGTTTGACCACTTGACACCCTTATAATCATTATGGTCGTTTAATGCCTCGTACGAATGAGAAAGATAGAGGGAATGAAGGCAAAGTGACTCTCTGTCTGGTTATTCGAAGCATAGGGTATCAGGTGGTTGATTCTTAACCCACATTAGGTCCTCAACAGATATAAAGTGAAGAGCAGGTGGCCTAGATGCCACAAAAGTTGTATCTTGCTTCTTCCCAAAGTCATCAAAGGCACCTGGCTTCTTCCCGAAGTTGAAATCAACGCATTGACTACCATATGTCAAGCACGTCAGACTATTACGACAATTGATCAAGGCATCAAAAGTCGCTTGAAGTGGTCGTCCCAAAATAACAGGAATTTGTCCAAGTGGGTTTGGCACAAGTTCAGTATCCAAAACAAAGAAATTGACTAGATAAATAAACTCACTCACTTTGATAAGGACATGTTCCACAACGCCCCTCGGTTTCTTCATTGGCCTATTAGCCAATTGAAGAGTGGTTTTTGTTTGTTTGAGGTCTCCAAAACATAGGTCGACGTAGACAGAATATGGCAACATATTGACACATGCACCTAAGTACAATAAAGCTCGATGTATTGACAAATAACCAATCACACAAGAAATAGTAGGAGAACTAGGGTCCATGTATTTGACTTGCATGGGTTGTTCCAACAATGAAATCATATTTTCCACAAGAAAGGTTTTCTTGGGAACATGAGTTTTTATCTTCTTGATGCATAAATCCTTGAGAACTTTGGCATAAGATGACATTTTATGAATCACCTCTAATAGAGGAAGGTTTACCTTAACTTGCTGAAAGATCTCAAGCATCTTGTCGTGTTGATCCGATGTTTTCTTTTTGAGATGCTAAGCGAAAGGCGCCTTCGGGGCATATGGGTCTTGCGAAGGAATCTCAGACTCTGATTCCTTCGACACATGTTGAGATAAAGGAACCTCAAGGTTCGGCCCCATTGTCGAAATAAAAGTAGAAGGAATCTCGGGATCAAGCTCTTTTTTAGAAGTATTTGTTGAGGGAACCTCAGGATCCGACTCCCTCATAGATGTAGGTATGTCTGGTGACACCAAGAGATGGTGATTGCAAGGAAAGCAACCCAATTTGGTTGTCCACCTCCTTACGAGACCTCTATGTATGAACCACATTAATATGATGGGTCAGTTCAGAGGTAGCTTGAGGCACTAGTAGCCTTCCTTGAGATTGGGTATCCCGGGGATTCATCTCGGGTTGACTTGGGAGTTGGCCATTCTCACGTTCATGGAGTTGATGAGCCAACTGGCTAATTTTCACTTCCAATGCTTTGACCGTGGAGTTATTGGCCGCAACCATGGTTGGCGTGCTCTACATGAACGCGTGAAATGTTTGTTCAAGAGTGGAGTCCCTTGGGTCAACCCGTTGAGGTAGAGTTTGACTAGAATAACCCGATGGTGAGGCCTGAGTAGGTTGGTGAGTATGGGGTTGGGACCTTTGATGTGGGGTTGGTAGGTCATCGATGAGTGTGGAGGGTGATATGGTGGAGGTTGTGGTTAAGCGTGCGAGCTCTGACCATTGCCCCCACTAGCCCCCATGAGACGATAGGTTGGTTTCGCCTCCTGGGTTGTAGGCGTGATTGTACGGGTCATTACGGGGCCACTGTTGATACATCACATTTGCATGATCGGTATCACTTGGAGTGTAAAGCACACTAAAATTCACTCTTTCTCGTAAGTCCACACCTACTACACACGGGAGTAGTTGTAGGATCGTGAAGGTCTCTAATTCTAATCACTTTTAGGATATTTACCAATTTGTTTAAGCAATCAAATATATGCAGTGGAATTTAAACAAATAAACAAGCAAGCAAGGGAAATATGCAAACCACAATGAGAGGGGAGATTTTTATAGAGGTTCGGCACCCTACCCAGGTCCTAGTCCCCTCTTGTAAACTCCGCTCGGATCACCGAGTTTCGCTCACGACTTCACTAACCACTCTCCATTCCGGGAGGGGAGAGAACGCCTTTACAAAATCTTCAAACTCGCGAACAACCCTCGCCAAGCTTGGCTCCTCCTCTCACAATCCGAGAGGGATGCTTCGGGATTTCACCGAAACCTTTACTTGACTTTGACAACAACAAACTTGAGTGGGACAATCACTCTCTAAACTTGAGCACACTTGAGAAAGATAAGGAATTGATCTTAAGTGTGGAAAATGAAGCTTGGAGTGTTTGGAATGATCTCTTTAATGTAGGAGGCAAATATGTGTGGGAGAGTTGTGTAAAATGGTGTTGGGAACACTTATTTATAAGCTCCTAAGGTGTTATAGCCGTTGGGGTTAATTGGGTAAGAGTTTGTGTAAGAAACACAAAACAAAACCTGCAGGATGCATTTTAGCAAAACTTCGATCGACCGGATCGGGCAGAATGGTCGACCGTTGGGCAATTTTGGACTCGGTTCGGTCGACCGGTTAAGGAATGGTCGACCGCCAAAGGCTATAACTTAGGTACACTTAAGTTAACGGTCGAACACCAAGATAGGTTCGGTTGACCGAACACTTCCAGACTCTACTGGGTTTGCGAAAAAGATCAAGTTCGATCGACCGAGCCAAAGTCTTCGGTCGACCGAAAACGTCCAGGCAGTTGCACAAATTGGAGACACTATAAGTTCGGTCGACCGAACAGGTCCACGGTCGACCGATAGGTAAAATGTATTTTGTGGTATTTGTAAATAATTAGAATACAACCGTTGGTATAATACGACAATTGTAACGGTCGGAAAAATATTGTTACACGGTCAACCGAAAAGGTTTGGATGGTCGACCGAACGGATGGTGGAAAACATTTACTGGATAATTGATAACTCGGTCAACTGAACGGTCTGTTTTGGTCGATTGAACGTGGGCAGACAGTTCTTGTTTTGGTGTAGTGTTTTCCGGTCTAAGTTTGGGTGATCTATTGAAGTCCAACTAATGTGAAATTTTGTGTGTGACTTCTATAGGGAACCTAGTGTGTATGTGAGTTGATTTTCTCTCAAGTATGTTCAATTATACAATGTTCCTAAGACTCAAAGAAAACAAGATTACATGTCTTCAATATAGCTTTAATATATGTCTTGACTTGATTTCCTTTCTTCCTTGAGTCTTGATCACCTGTAGAGGTTAGCACAATACAATATATATGCTATGCAATATGTGTGCTACTCTACATGATTAGAATTAAGATTAGGTTGATTAAATCATCAAAACATAGATTAAGGCCAAAAAGTCAACAATCTCCCCATTTTTTTATGATGGCAACCTATATCTTAATACTTGAAGTTTTTAGATGTAAACTATGCATATAAATGATCTCCCTATAGATCTGCATAGTTTTTGTTCAATTAAACTAAAATTTCAAGTTACACCCTTTCATTATCTCTCCCCCTTTAACATCCATAAAAAATTATAAGATTAACATGGAATCGGGATGTCTTGTAATGAAGTTGCTCCCCCTAAATTTTACACTTCATTACTCTAAGTAAATGATATTCAATAAGTTCCCCCTATCAATATGAATATGATTTTTCGATTAAGTTCAATTCTAATTCTCCCCTTTTAACATAAAGTAAGTTTTATCAATTAGGCATGTGATGTATATGTTTCCCCTATTGACATCCATTTACAAATTTGACACTTAATCAATGGATGTTATTCAAATTTCAAGATATGCAATGAATGAATATATGATTTATAAATTAAGCATATAAAATCTAGACTAGAACCAATTGATTGAAAATTTTAGAGGATAAGAAATTATACCCACTTTGAAACTTGAATTGGTTCTAATCTCCATTCTGTGATGCAACCGACTTTGAATTTGACTCCAAAGTTTGCCCGGTCACCACTGATCTCCTCAAACACCTACAAGTGTAGATTTAGGTACCCAAACAACTTTGGATCCTTGAATGTTAGCTTTGGGAACCCAAACCATTTTGGGGTTAGGAGCCCACACCCTTGAAGAGCTATGATTAATGAACACATGCTTGTCATTTAGTGTAGTGTGAGACACATGGTTTTTCAATTTTGCATTGTATCCTAAACCATGTTTATTTAGTTATTGTATTTGACTACCTAAAAGCATGTCAAGCATCTTGGTTCCATTAATGAATTTTTCCAAATCTTTTCGTAATTGCACATTGCAAGCTTGAAGATCTAGTTGTTCACTATCAATGGGTGTTCCTTTTAACCTTTCAAGAGTTGATGCATTAGTTTCAAGTTTAGCAAGCACCTCATTTTCTCATGCATGATTGATTTAATTTGGCTTTGGAGATCATTTATCAATTTTCTAGCATTCTTATATTTTGTCACAAATGATCTCATATTGTTTAACTAAGTCATTGAATGCATTTTGAAGCTCATCATTGTATAAGTTTCTTCATTAGCACTAGAATGTGAGCTATTACTATAATAAGACTTAGTTGAGCATGATCTAACAGAACAAAAGTTAGAGGATACCTCACTTCCTTCATCTTGAATTTCCATGTAGCACATATGTGCATATTCCTTTGTTGATGAAGGTGCGGTTGATTGGGATGAAGATGATGACGATGAATCGTCCCAAGTAGCCTTGTGAGCTTCCAACCTCTTCTCTTTTATCTTACTCCTCTCCTTTTCTCTCATTCTCTCCATTCTCATGTTTTTCTTCTCCTTCTCTTTTCTCTCATTTTCACTCTCCTCCTTTTCCTTCTTCTTTTCTCTCATTTCACATCTTCTACCTCTTCTTTCATTCTTTTCTCCCTTGTCCTTCTTGAGGTATTTGAAGAAGTCTTTGGCTAAGACTTCAATGTCCTCATCTTCTACACTCCTCCTTGGTTCCTCAAGTTTGCATGTAATGACAAGAAGGGTTTGTTCTTTGAGGCTTCCTCGATGGTTAATTTGAAGTTCATACGCCATCAAATTTCCAATGAGTTCCTTCATCTTTAATTTGGAAAGATAATGCGCCTCTCAATTGCGACGACTTTATCTTCCTAATCGTTGCTAAGCGACTGGAGAAACTTCCTTGTCATCTCTCCTTCATTGATTTTTCTTCCAAGGACTAAAAGGGAGTTAGTGATATCGGTGAAGCGAGTGTTCATTTTGCTTATGTTCTCACCGATTTGTATAGAAAAATCTCATATTTATGCATGAGGAGACTAATGCGAGTTTTCTTAGTTTTGGTATCACCCTCATGATGCATTTGTAATCTATGTCATATTTCATATGCACTTTCACAACCCCTAATCCTATTATATTCACCCTCATTAAGGCCACAATACAAGATTTCATGATTTTTTAATTCAATTTGATTTCTTTCATTTTGGCCCTAGAAAGTGAATCTAAGTCATCTTCATTTAAGGGTGTGTACGGATTTTGAAGAAACATCCAATACTTAAGGTCATTTGAAATTATAAAACTTTTCATCATATTCTTCCAATAATCATAACGAGACCCATTAAGCAAAGGAGGCCTAGTTGTGCACAATCCCTCTACATGATTAGAAGTTGATGCCATTGCTAAAATCATGGTTAAATAAAGAAATTTAGCTCACAAGACTCTGATACCAATTGTAGGATTGTGAGGGTCTCTAATTCTAATCACTTTTATGCTAATTACCTACGTGTTTAAGCAATCAAATATATGTAGCAGAATTTAAACAAATAAACAATCAAGCAAGGGAAATATGCAAACCACAATGAGACGGGGGATTTTTATAGAGGTTCGGCACCCCACCCGGGTCCTAATCCTCTCTTGCAAGCTCCGCTCGGATCACTGAGCTCCACTCACGACTTCACTAACCACTCCCCGTTCCGGGCCGGGGGAGAATGCCTTTACAATCTTCAAACTCGCGAACAACCCTCGCTGAGCTTGGCTCCTCCTCTCACAATCCGAGAGAGATGCTTTGGGATTTCACCGAAACCTTTACTTGACTTTGACAACAATAAAGTTGAGTGGGACAATCACTCTCTAAACTTGAGCACACTTGAGAAAGATAAAGAATTGATCTTAAGTGTGGAAAATGAAGCTTGGAGTGTTTGGAATCATCTCTCTAATGTAGGAGGCAAATATGTGTGGGAGAGTTGTGTAAAATGGTGTTGGGAACACCTATTTATAAGTTCCTAAGGTGTTATAGCCGTTGGGGTTAATTGGGTAAGAGTTTGTGTAAGAAACACACGACAAAAACCTGCAGGATGCATTTCAGCAAAAGTTCGGTCGACCGGAACAGACAGAATGGTGGACCGTTGGGCAATTTTGGACTCGGTTCGGTCGACCGTCAAAGGCTAAAAGTTAGGTACACTCAAGTTAATGGTTGAACACCGGGATAGGTTCGGTTGACCTAAAACTTCGAGACTCTACTGGGTTGGCGAAAAAGATCAAGTTCGATCGATCGATCCAAAGTCTTCGGTCAACCAAAAACGTCTAGACAGGTGCACAAATTGGAGACACTATAAGTTTGGTCGACCGAAGAGGTCCATTGCATTTTGGGATATTTGTAAATAATTCGAAGACGACCCTTGGTATAATACGACAATTCTAACGGTTGGAAAAATATTGTTACACGGTCGACCGAAAAGGTCTGGACGGTCGACCGAACAGATGGTAGAAAGAACTTACTGGATAATTGATAACTCGGTCGACTGAACTGTCTGTTTCGGTCGACCGAGTGTGGGCAGACAGTTCTAGTTTTGGTTTAGTATTTTTCGGTCTATGTTTGGGTGATCTATTGAAGTCCAAATAATGTGAAATTTTGAGTGTGACTTCTATAGGGAAGCTAGTGTGGATGTGAGTTGATTTTAGCTCAAGTATGTTCAATTACAAAATGTTCAAAAGACTCAAAGAAAATAAGATTACATGTCTTCAATATAGCTTTAATATATGTCTTGACTTGATTTCCTTTCTTCCGTGAGTCTTGATCATCTGTAGAGGTTAGCACAATACAATATATATGCTATGCAATATGTGTGCTACTCTACATGATTACAATTAAGATTTGGTTGATTAAATCATCAAAACATAGATTAAGGTAAAAAAAACCAACATAACGACCTTAGATACGGAAGCTTGGTCCAACTCTAAACTCTCAATCCTACCCATGAGAGTAGTCATTTTCGCCTCAAACGTGATAGTTGTAGGGCGTGGATCACCTCCTCAAAGCTCTATGTTGCAATGGTGAAGAAGATCAACTAGTCCCAAAACAATTTTAGCCTGGTGAAGTAGCTATTGACTGAATCCTTCCCTTTTGGTGCACCGAGGCCAAAGACCGACATAGCTCAAAGATTCGGGGAATGTTTGATTGTGAGAATCGATTTCTCAATCTCTTAGAAACTGACGGTCGGTTCTGAGTATACCAAACTTGCTCCGATCACCGGATCTGTTGCATTGATGATCCAAGATATTATCATGTTATTGAAGCTTGCCCACATGGCCTTATTTTCTGGTGTGAAATTTCTCGGTGGGGTGGTTAGAGTGCCATTGGCGAATCAATATTTTTCCTACACGTAGAGCGATCTTCATCGACTAAGACCATGTCAGATAATTCTCTCTTGTGAGGAGTTTCAACACAAGGACGGTTCCTGGATTATCAGATGGATAGAGGCAGTAAGGGCTGCAATACTGGTCCACTCATCGTTCTGGACGAGAATCTTTTTCCAGAGGTAGCACTCTCTAATGTCTATAATGGGGGATTTTGTTGTATCTAAGGGGGAATCTCTCTAAAGGTGGACAAAGAGAATCGAGTCTTACCTTGGTCTAAGGTGAGCTTTGATGCGGAACTCACCGGCAAAGGGAGCTCTTCTCCTTCCTCAATATTCCTCTGATACCATCTAACATAGCGGTTTAATGGATTTGCATATCACTTGTATATCTCATATGGGGTGATTACATGCACATTATAAGGTTAACAATGACATGAAAATAAATACAACAAAGTGCATAACAACTCCTAATCTGGCTCTTTACCCCACTCATGTATGTTAATACTGAATAAACATCAATGGAGAAACATAAGGGATCTAAACCTTAAATTGGATTCAATCTTGGCATCTGTAGAACGCAAACTTAAATTCGTGCAGCATAATAATGTAAGATTGTAATACAGAGGCATTGCCTCTTTCAATTATTAGTTTTGAATTCTTTTTCTTCTAGTTTTTACCCTATGCTTCTTCAAGAACCTTAAATGAAGGTATAATTAAACTATAATAGAAAAAATGGTTTTTTTTACTTGGATATCCATCGAAAATGTCAAAATTAACATGGTACTCATGCTTATGTGTATTCGCCCTTTGTATTGAAAATTACTCTCATGCACATTCATTAGTGGGGGACCCACATCTGTTAAGCTACCATAACGGTTTCGGTCACCTTAGCCTAATGGATGTGAACACTACAATAAATGATATGCATAAGAACAATTTTCAACCAAAAGCATGGGCAGCACGCCAATTTTGAGCTTTTGGATGGGTATCCAAGCAAAAACTCAGTTATGATTAAATAATATTCACTCCAAACTGAGCGACGAGCGACTAATCGACCAAACCGAGCGACGAGCGGTTTTGACCAATCGGTCAACCGATTTTTTCATCTTTTCACCTAATATCAAATAGTCAAACTTGAGAACTTGAATATGTTTTGGATTGAATAACATAATGACAAAGGTAGGGATTTGGGTGTTGAAAATGAGAACTAAGTGTTGAGAGTTTCTTTTTAAAAAATGTGACAATAAGAAGTGTTATAATGTGTAAAATAATTAGGGGTGTAAGCAGGGCGGGCGGGTTTTTGCCCCACCGCTACCCACCCCGCCTAAGTTAAGCGGGGTGGGGCGAGTCGAGGCAAAAAAAACCGCAACCCACCCCACCTAAAAGTGGACTAGGCAGGGTGATGCAGGTTATGTAGGTTTTGCGGCTTATATTTTTTCCTAATAAATACTAAATATAAAATATCGTACTACATGTTTGCACCGGTTGACAGGATCAAGTGTCTTCATTTACCAAGTTCCAAGGAAGGGAATCCAAAACACAACCAATTTTTAAATTCATACATCTATCGGATTCAGTATTCCAGGAAGAAAATAAGAAATTTATTTTCCTCTCTAAAAGTCGAAAAGAAAATGAATCATGAACTACTAATTCACTAAAAAAATTAATTTGTACAACTGCAAGTCATTTTCATGCAACAAAGTAAAATCAAATACAAGATTTTTTGGTTGTAGGGTTAACGGTTATCGGGTTTGACAGGTTGTGGGTTATGTGGGGCAGGTTGGGAGAAAACTGCAACCCACCCCGCTTATTAGGCGGGGCGGGGCAAGGTGGCAGGTCAAACCTGCCCAATTTACAACCCTAAAAATAATGGAATGACTAGGGTTTGGTCGTCCGATCTCAAAGATCTCAAGAAAAGAGGGTGATAGAAATCAAAATGGTTTTTTCTTTGGTACACATCTAAAAGATCAAAATTGGCGTTGTGTTCATGTTTCTATTTGAAAATTACTCTCATGCGCATCTGTTAGTATGTGACTCACATCCGTTAGGATCTTGTGACGGAAACCGTAGGAAGAGCATAACAGATGTGAACTACACACCAACGGATGTGCAAAAGAGCAATTTTCAATGAAGGAGATAAATGTCAGGCCAATATACTCAAAAGAATTGGTACCACGTTATTTTTGATATTTTCGATAGGTACACAAGTAAAAAAATACCTTTTTTTTGTACCAAACATTTAGTTTGAACATTTTAAAGTTGTTTATTTAAAATATGTTGAGTTCAGATCACATAAAACCTCTGGCCATCACTCTCCTATGTACAAAACATTTAGTTTGAACATTTTAAAGATGTTTATTTAAAATGTGTGGAGTTCAGATCACATAAAACCTCTAGCCATCACTCTCCTATGCAAGCAGATTAACCTTTTAGTTTTTTTTGGTTAAATTTTTTGGGAGTAGGCACTAGGGCAGCAGGCGTTTCCAGATATAAGGGTTCTGAATACTCTAGTTGTTCTTTCTTCACATTACAGAAATACATATTAAAAGAAAGTAACCTCTAGTCTTTACTCTCCTATGGATTAACAGCTTGTCAAACTAATGTAGTACTGTTCTGGCAAAGTACCACTAAAGTCTTTTTTGAATCAAGATTTGAAAAGGATAAGTTTTTTAGAAATATGATTTCTGAATTTCTTTATTTTATTGGTATATGATTTCTGAAATTTCAGAAGTTAAAGAATAATTAAGTTCGCATTTCCATATATAATTGTGCTACGTCATTCTATACAACTATAATACAATTTATCTTTGACAATTATTAACTGATCTTTGGGTAACTTTTTCATCCAGGAATGGCAAAGAATCCCAATTTCGTAGACCATGTCTCATCGCATTTCGGAAAGGATACCGAGATCATTGTGGTCAGTCCATCACCTGAAATAATTTTGTTTCGTACTTGGCGGCATTATGTTAAACAAAACTTTACTCACTCTGTACAGGGATGTCAAAGTGGGAAGCGATCGCTCATGGCTGCTTCTGAGCTTGCATCTGCAGTAAGTTCCGTTAAATATCCAAATTTTTGCTCTTGCAGTTCCACATTATATTCTCTACCATCTGAAGTAGAAACTTAAGGTTTCATAATTTTTTACTAATATTTGCCGACAAATACTTCTCCAAAAAGAGTTTGACATATCTACAAATCATCGTTTAAATTAAAAGGTAAGTTAAGTACGTACCAAATACATACATGTACATCCTTGAGGGATGTGTTCGGGTACATTTACTAAACTTGTGATTTTTGCGAATGACACCTAAAGACGACTTATATGATATTTTTACTCGCCAGAATTTGAGAAACACTTAAAGGTTAGTGCATCCTACTGGATGCAGTAATTTAATAGCACGGTCCAAATATAGCACAGCAAAAATTTAAATTAAGTTACCTTGATTTTCGAAATTGTAAACTAATAATACCCATATGACATCATTTAGACATCACCACCCGGTTCAACCACCAATGGGATGAACCGGTGACTCATGACGCGATGCCTTGACTGGTTCAGGCTACACTACCTGATTTTAAGGATTTAAAATGTTAATATTTCACTTGAAATATGATTTGGATCTACATGTGTCTTCATGGTTCACATATGATTTGGACTTAGCTGCAACAAAATCATAGGAACCCTCCGCAACTTAAGAGTATGGAATCCTCCGTCCGGACACCTCGGTTGACACCACTGAGACCTACGCTTGGCGCCTCCTACTAGCTACTTCTTATTTCTTCAGTTGCTTTTATGCCTTGCTCAAGGCTGTGGTTCCCACTAAAGGAGACAATTTCGTATAAACTTATCGAGGTGTTGTGGTTCATGGCATCCTTATTTTAATTAATGCAAGCACTAATTACTCCAAAAACAATCATAGCAAACTTTCATAGCAAACTTTCAGTGACACCATATTCGGAATAACGTGTTTATGAAACAAAATAGAGGGTATTTGTTGTTTAAGACAACAGTTATGTTTCTAATGTACTAGTCCACGTGCCCAAGGGTCAATTGTGTTACAAACTTAACTTCTTTTTTTCGCAATGCACTTACATAACCTTTCTCCATAAAATGTTTTGTGTTCGAATTGCTTTTTGGTTGTAACAAGTATTTCGTCCAAGAAGCACTTCTTCACACCCTTGAATTTTTTTTTTGAAAGTTAGACACCCTTCAAAGTTATTTCAATAGCAACGCTCTGACATCTGATCTTCTGCTATGCATGGTTTAAACCACAACTAGTTTATATTTCATTAATTGGAAGACGGATTGGCATTTCTGACAAGGCTCTTGTTCATCAAAAGTAGGATAAATTCATAAGTTGCAGTGACGTGACTATATTAGAACTGTTATACACGGGCGCAGCTACGGCTTCCGTCCGGGACCGGACCGAACAGGACCAAAAACCGAACTTTTCGGAAGACCGGACCGAATAAATTTGGTTCGGTCCGGTTCGGTCAAAAACCCGAATTTAACCCTTAAAATTTCGGTCTGTGACCGGACTGGACCGAATGTTGCTCACCCCTAACGTCCCGGATGCACCTGACGTGATCAGTACATCTAGCAGTCCAGTCAGTGAAATTCAAATGTCTTTTACTTTTTGAAATTAATTAAATAATATGTTCATTTTGTGTCACGTGCAACTTTTACTTTCCCCAACAGCATTATTTTCTTAATGTAACATTTGGTTACCCCATACAATATTTACTTTCTCAATGCAACATTTGGTTTTCCAATGCAACATTTGGATACAAAGGTAAAACATTGGGTGTGTCCATTTTAAGATATAAGTTTGTTCATTTTAACATACTTGTCTGTCATATTTAATGTGTGAGTTCATCTTTTTTAAGATATCGGTTTGTCCATTTTAACATATTGGTCTGTCCTTTTTAAGGTGTGGGTTTGCCCTTTTTAAGATATGAGTTTATCCATTTTAACCTACTTGTCTATCCTTTTTAAGGTGTGGGTTTGTCTTTTTTAAGATATGGGTTTGTCCACAAACTTGAACCTAATTCCACCCAAAAAACGATCTTCCCGCAAGAAGCTTATTTTCAACAGAAAGCAAAAAAAACAAAAACAAATGCAGGAAAAAAATTCCTCATTGAAAGACCAAAACCAATAACAACTCAAGTTGAAATTAGCAAACAAGAACACGAAATCAAATCCAATTCCGTGAAAACAAATCAGAAACCCCAAACAAACTATATCAAAGACAAACCAACTTTAGACAAGAACACCACAAATCCAAATAAAAAAAACAAAAACCAAACTTTCAAGACAAACACCAACAATCCAAAAAAATGTACAAAGAATCAAACTTTACCTAAGAACACCACACAAAAAACCAAAGCAGCTACAAAGAAACAATTTTTCCAAAATAACACTAAAAATCAAGATCGATCCATCACAAAAGAAAACCAAAAACTTCAAATCAACTACGAAGAACAAAACTTTTCCCCAAAAACTCCACACAAAAAATCCAAATCAGATACAAAGAACCACACTTTTGAAAAAATCAAAACTAATCCATGACAAAACAAAGCCAAAAACTTTAAATGTCACAAAAAACTAAATTTTTCCCCAAAAACACCATACAAAAAACTCAAATCAGCTACAAAGAACCACACTTCCTCCTCCTCGCCGACCACTTCCTAACATCGTGAGATCTAACATGGTCCTTTGCCTCGGGACTGACTCCACTACCGACCACTTCCTCCTTCTTGCCGACCAACTTCACTGTAACGTCCTCAACAACCTTTACATTGAGTTTTGGGGAATAATGGAAGGTTTTAAGGAGATATATATGGTAGAAACCAAATGTTGCATAGTTTAGCGTGAGCGAAAATAAATAATTAATATGTGATTTTTGCTAACTGGACTGCTGAATGGATTGATCACGTGGAATGCGTCCGGAACCCACTGTGTATGTTTATTATTTTCCAATATATTACTAACTAAATGTCTAATGCAGTTTGAAATTATACTAACTAAATATCCGAACGAGTTCTTATCATATCAGGAAATTCACCTAAACAAATGTGATGGCTTTATTATCCAAATGAATCATCTATATTTAATACTGGACACTTTATTTGGCACAAACACTGTAACGTCCCGTCCCCGAACCCGCATCGAGCTCGGGTCCCGGTCCGTCACTCATGTGCCCACTGGCCCACAACACCCACCTATTGCCACAAAACTTAAGTTGGTAAGTGTTATGGTAGTGGGCTCATGTCTTTATATCCCACCCCAACATTCTCATGTTAAGCAATGTGGGACTAAACTTGGGGGTTTTACAACCTACCCCACTTGAACACCTGACGTCCTCGTCAGGGTCAAGCCACTCAGTCACCAGGCGTTGTGGGATTCTAGAGGTGGCTCCCACCCTTTAGGTGTAGCACTTAGTTCCCACAATTCCGGCTGGTTCAGGCTCTGATACCATCTGTAACGTCCCGTCCCCGAACCCGCATCGAGCTCGGGTCCCGGTCCGTCACTCATGTGCCCACTGGCCCACAACACCCACCTATTGCCACAAAACTTAAGTTGGTAAGTGTTATGGTAGTGGGCTCATGTCTTTATATCCCACCCCAACATTCTCATGTTAAGCAATGTGGGACTAAACTTGGGGGTTTTACAAACACCGTGGTGGCCGATGGTTGTGGAGGGTAGGCCGTAGGGGAGAACTAAAATATAAAGTTCGTGTCATGCATGTTTGGATGAGATCCACCGGAAAACTAAAACTTCTATCTTTTTCTTTTGATACTTCAGTTCATGTATGATCGCAAGGTCCCAAACAATCCCTTGAAAAGCAATTTGCCTGAGTACCTATGGGTAATTAACCAATATAATAAGTATTTCATGCGTCAAAGATTACTGGTTCAAACCGTAGGAGTGGTATTACTTCAGGAAATATTGGAAAGCTTCAATAATGTAAAATTCATTCTCGTTACAAATAATAACAATTTAACTATTATTTCAAGAGAAAAAAATCTTAGATTGCCACAACATTAACATCTCGTTAATTGTTTAGGGTTTCACAGGTATTACAGATATAGCCGGTGGCTACGGAGCTTGGATTCAGAATGGTCTTCCAACTCAATGATTTAGTAAAATATTTTTCTTCTTTTTTTAGAACAAGTACATCAGAACAATGAATCTTTGATGGCTCTTCCATTGTGAAAAAAACAACGAATTATTTTCCGTATATGATAACATCCCCTAGCTCGTTGTGATGTTCGAATAGTGATGTTGTTTCGAAAATCAATATAATTCAGACTAAGTCCATATTTTGATGAGGAGATCTACTGCCCTTAAAATTATTTAACATTAATTTATCAATGTGATAATTTAAAATTTAAACTTCAAATGGAAAATATAAACCATAAATCTTGTTTCATATCACAATATAAGCTTACATGTCGAAAATCATAAAATTTTGAAATAATATCATTTGGTATTTCTAGGATCCAAATAATTTAAAATTTGGAAATCGTTTCATAAGTCGTATTTCAAGGAAAATCAACGAACGTGATCATGTACAAAGTTGGCATCACTTCATCTTAAAAAAATTACCTTTAACTTTTATAAATTTTGGCATGTATATTAATATTTTATTATAAGACAATCTACTGTTTCGATTTTTTCATTCGGAGTTTAAATATTATATTATCAACAACGATAAGTTGGTGTTAAAAAGTCTAAGGGCAATGAATCCCTCCTCTATTTTGATACATGCATTAACAGTCAATTGACTATTACCAATACTCTCAAAGTTTCATTGTTTTTTTAGTTTGTTTATTGTAGTGGATTAAGTGAAAATAACATATTAATCCACTTGTGTTTCTTATTTATTGTAAGATAAGAGACGGTTGTTGCGTAACTTGCTTACGTTTCAAATCGAAGGTCGAGCAAGGACGACTCTCCATTACGAAAATGTGAATTTTTCTGAATATATTTATTTAAATATAAAATTAGCATTCTAAGTATCCTACAAAAATATTTAGCAAATTAAGTTACTTCCTCCACGTCTTGAGACATGGCGAAAGCAAACTTTTGTCCTTTAACTTTGAGGAACTCAACAATACTTTTGAGCACTGAGTTCATTAAGTACTCAATAGTACCACTGCCGAGTTCATTAGAAACTCTTTATCACAACTTACGACCAGGTGACTAGAACTCGGCAATGACATCGTCCAGTTCATTGAGCAGAACTTCGCGATGACATTGCCGAGTTCTATTCAGTGAACTCAATGATGACATTTCGAGTTCTAATCATTTACTCTTGAGCCGTGACAGAGGATTCTTAATAAATTGGCAATGATAATGCCAAGTTCCCTGAAGATAAAAGACAAGAGTCTACATTTGCCACGTGTTGCAACATGGTAGAGGCAAACATAGTTTGCTAAAATGTTTTGTGGGCACCTGGTATGCTAATTTTCATTAAATAAATAAATTTTACAAATTTTCCTTATGAAAATCTAAAATTGAGGTTTTAAAACTGTGTAAGCCACTTCTACTATGTCCTTGTTTTGTAACTTCAATTTCTAATGTTCAATTGACTTTGACATATATTCATTATTAAATGGTATGCCATTTAATAGGATTTTATCTCTTAATAATTTTTTACCTTTTGGTATACATATACTTAGGATTCTGTGTGCAATTGGAAAGCATATAGAAATCTCTATTATTGTTCAGGAAAAATTAAATCTGTGTATACTATATTAAACCCCTTTAAATTTTCTACACGTGACCATGATACCTAATTTGGTTTTTTCTGCTCATTACAACAAACGACTGAAGGAAAGTTGTCTTAGAAAATTCAAACTGAATGTAATGAGCGGAAACACCAAATTAGGTATCATGGTCACGTACGTGTAGAAAATTTAAAGGGGTTTAATAGAGTATACACAGATTTAATTTCTGCTCTTGAACAATAATACAGATTTCTGTTATAAAATAAAGCTTTGTCAAATATAAAATGACATTGAGATTTGGGGGAGAAAGATGAATCTTTTCATTACCTCAGGTACAATACAATAAGCTTATATATAGGTAAAGGACATATATGTTACAACATAATGAATGACAATAATGCACTTGAATGAGACATACAATACACATCATTAAGTAGGTTACAATAATGATCAATGTAGAATATGTAACATCAAATGTCCAAGTGATTCATCCATTAAATATTATTATTTCATAGCACTCTTTATTGGATGATCACATTTGTCATACGTCTTATGACCTGTCTTGTTAAAAACATGCCAAGAAAAACCATGTGCGACAAAAACTTGGTGAAGGAAAAAATAGTACAGATCGTATATTCTCCTCCTCAATTCAACATACATTTATAATACTCTCTTAGATAATATGAGTTATGTTCATGTCTGGTTAAAAACCTTGCTACAAAATTATGTGGGGAAAAATAGCTAAGGAAAACAAGAGTGCATAACATATGTTGACAAAATTGCACAAGTTGCTTCATTAAAAACCTTTAACCAATAAAACATTTTACGACAAAAAATGGAAAAGGGAAAAAGAACGCAATTACAAGCCTTCTGGGCTTTATCTTTCAAGGATATTTGTCCTTCTGGGACGATAAATACGAATATGTTCCCACATATTCGTAGCTTACCAAACTTACGAATATATTTTACAATGTTCTTAAACACAAAAGTGTGTGGAGATTCAATAAACAAATACATAATAGTTTAACGGATTTAATAGATATTTACTATATTTCACTTAGATAATGAAATTGTGAAATATGTTTGAGCAAATTTTCTCAAATGATATACTGGAAGTAACACAAACTGTGGTAACTTTTGCAAAATATAAATATGTTACCTCAAAAGATATTACTTATGGACAATTTAAAGATGTCTCATATTTATATTGATATCAAAGCAATATGAGAATGTAAGAATTAATAATTGATTCATCAACTTACATAAAGTTATAATTACTCGACAAAATGACACCAAATAGTTTGTGCTAATAATTGGTGTGGATCGGATATGTAGGAAACAACATAAATGTAAATCTTTATCGCATGACTAGAAATTTGTATATCATTGATCGTCATCTAAATATTTTCAGAGGAACATTATGCTTAGATAAAACATTCACTGTGAACCTTACTAGGTTTCAAGTTATAAAAATTTTTTCATGACGTTCTGATAAGGAACTTCAGGTCCTATTACAATTGGAGTTTTGTCGATATACAATAGATGTCATTTGTTAGTGTGCTTTCAAGGTGAGCATTTAGTAGAAAAAAATTCTTCAATATTCTCTTTCTACAATTAAATCATTATACCAATTCCCTTCTAGAGAATGTTCGAACTTCAGGTCAAAAAACAATTGTTTTTTCTCTAGTCATTTGTTTCAAAAATCTGTCCTTTAAATATTTCACGTGTTTTCAAACACTCTGCTGGAGGTCTGATTGATCATTTTATTTAAACCGCAAGTGCATGGCCGCGTTGAAGCGGTGACAAATATGGGTCGTACACTGGGACGTGTGTCGACGATTGGTTTGTTCGAAGGCGAGAGGTAAAAAGAAGGAGAGAAAGGTTGGTTACACTAAACTACACTAAGATGAAAAAACGAAATGAAGATAAGCAAAAAAACTAAGCCCCATAGGGGGTAGAGAAATAATGTGAATATGAAGATGTGTGTGTGTGTTCAATTAAGCTCCTCACAACATGTAGTGCATGAAATCATAAAGTTACATCCAACTTTGCCTCCACATGAATTAAGATAAGACTGCATCATTAAAACATACAAGACAATAATTAGAATGAAGCTTAATGAACTCAAGTATAAAGACTAGACCCTACTATGCCTCCACATGAATTAAGATAAGACTACATCATTAAAACATACAAGACATTAGCTAAGGTAAAGGCAACAAGAGCACATACACTACAAATTGTGTTTCCAATATTAACTTCATCCATATCCTAACCTTATCATTCCCCATAAAATAGGTCCACTAATCAAAGCATAAGCTAAGCTTGATTCAAGAGCATTAACATATCAAAGATAAGAGTGAAAACCCATTAGATGGTTATGGAAATCATATAAAGCTCAAGGGATAAAGATAACACACACTTAATACACTACATGATTATATCACATATTTCTCTACCCCCCAATGGGGATGGAACTACTCACACATATTTAAACTAACTACTCTAATAAAATGAAGCATTGTACTGAAATGAAACTATACTAATCAAGCAAGAAATATTAAAGAAGCATAAAACTAAACAAGCACCAAAGCAAACACATTAAAGGAAATTAACTAAGCAAGAATTAACAAGCTAATGAAAACATCTATTATTAACTCACTCAAATTACAAGCAGCTCTTCCTCCACCAGAGTTTTTGCTTCAAGGCTTCACTCTTAGTAGGGAAGATGCCACCAAAGAGAGAGATGGATACAATGGAAGGTGAAGAGTTCTATTTGTAAGCATGGAAAAAGCTAATCCGGGACAATCCCCCGATGTGGGACTAAACCAATACCAAAAATAGCCTAAACACACATTAATACAAGTCCAGGAGAAAGCTGAACGGATCTGGGCTGATCCAGACCGCCAATTGGCGGTCTATAAGGCCCAGATCCGTCTGGGTTTTCTGTTGGGCTTTGCTGGAAGTATTTCTTGGTCTTTGATGCATCTACTTGGTTTGTTGGAGCTCCGACCCGAATCGAATTGCCAAAATACTCCCCATGATGGTGTGGAGTTTCCTGTTTTGCTCTTAGGTCCTTCAGTCTTACGATCAAGTCCTTCTCCCTTGCATCTTAGTCCCTAGGTCTCACAATTAAGTCCTTTTCCCTGCTTTTGGGTCCTTTCATGACTCTTCTCTTCAAACCTCTTTATTCCTGAAAACTAAACATAAAACTCATCACGTATAATTGCTTATGTGTAAGATAATGGATATAAGGTACAAATATAAGCATGAAATGATGTCAATCAAATGCCCCCACACCTAAGTTTTTGCTAGTCTCGAGCAAAACAAAGAAAGAGAAAAACAAACGAGAAACAAGAAATCCTAACTCACTTTCGTAGGAATCACGGTTGCACTTAGCACGTGCAACAAGCCGTTAAACCTCCTTGTTGCCAAGGAGGAGGAGTGTTGTCTCTTGAGGGTTTTCAGCGGATATACCCGCAAAATCCAAACAAGATGCATTATTCAATCTAGACACTCGACTCGTTGGAAATATTTTGTCGATCATTGGACGCGGTAATCCTACGGGCCGACTCTATATAGGTAATCAGTCCACACACCTAACCTAATGAACTGTTCATGCAAGTTAAATAAGTAATTAAGTGAAAGACATGGACAACCTTAACATCCTCGAGTGATTCAAAGTGTAGAGTCCAATAAGGTTCTTATTTGCATTACCATTTTTTTTCTTTTTTGTTTCTTTTCTCATTTTTTTTCTTTTTATTAGTTGAAGCTTCATTCTCCCAGGGTCAGGTTTTGTGCATCATTTCCCATGAGGACTTACACTATCACGTACACCTTTTCCCAAATCTCCACATAGGGCAATCCCTACCACCCGTGTAACGAGAGTTCGGTCGGCGCATCCCAAGTCAGATGACTTGAAAGCACCAGGCACAAAGTCCCCTCAGACCTAGTTTCACGAGTGATAGGAGCCGTGCGAGAAGAGAGAACACCTACTCACTTATTTCTTATCTACACATGAACCAAAACCCCTACACTTAATGTCTCACAACAAGATTTAAAGGGTCCTTGACTACAACAAACTTCCTTAAGTTAACAAACACGAATTATTGACTCACTAGGTTTAGGGTAAACTTCTTTGAATGTTTGAGCACTGAAACCCTATGATTACTCACCCCCAAAGGAAAACTGGGGTGCATCCTAATGACTCGATAAATCCTAAAGTCACTGTACTAGATATCCTAATGCATCAAGTTCAAGACAATTTTGGGAGCTTTCTTTTTACTTTGTCTCTCAACGGTTTTGCACATGCTAAACACACGCAAAACCCACAAAACATTTTCTTTCGAAAACAAATGAAGATTTTGAAAGAAATGTGAAAATTTTGAAACACTAGGCAAGCAAAAGAAGACAAGTCACCAAAGGATCATGACAAGCAGATAAATCGATATTAAGTACAACACACTAACATGACCCTAAAAAATGCAAACAAAAGAAAACAAGATCAAAAGAAAAGACTCGACTATGTACACACGTAAAACACACCCCACACCTACGTCATGCATTGTCCTCAATGAATGTGAGCAAGATACTACATGGATTTATGCATGAAAAAGGAGAGATCTCACCAACATGAAGTACAAAGGGAAGGTCATGTTGATGGACACAACCCAAATTCCCTCAAAACCTGTGAGATGCTAAAGAAGGGATGCAAATACGTGAAAGAAATGGAGCCCAAATACACAAGGGTTTGGGTTCACAACAATCGATGCTCACTGAAGGAGTCTTTTATTGTAAATTTTTATTTTTTTATAACTATGTACAAAAATGGGCCCCCATCTTCATATGTCAAGGGACATCAAATGGGAACCCGCCATCTCTCGAGCCAAAGATGCACATACATGGGTTCGCGACATACAAATCAGAATTGCTTGACCACCTGATACCCTTATAAGTGTTGTGGTCGTTTGATGCCTCTTGAGAGTGAGCAAGATAGGAGGCATTAATGAGAGGTAAACCTCTATCAGGTTGAAGGGTATCAGGTGGTTGATTCTTAACCCACATGGGGTCCTCAGCAGATACAAAATGAAGATCATGTGGCCCAGAGGCCATCAAAATGGTATCTTGTGGCTCAAAAGCTACATGATCGAAAGGAGGTGGCTCAAGGGCCACGTGATCAAAAAGAAGTGGATCAAGGGCCACCTTATCAGAAGAATGTGGCTCAAGGGCCATGAGATCAAAAGGATGTGGCTCAGGGGCCACATGATCAAAACTTAAGGTACCTTCTTGTGCCAGCCCAGATGAAACATCTTCACCACCTTCAGGATCTTCATTGAGCAATTCTCTGAAGTACTTGAAGGTGCCCTCAACTTCAATTTCATCAAAACCCTGGATAAGGTTGACCCCAACAGGGTCATTGAAGGCACCTAGCTTCTTGCCGATGGTGAAGATGTTGAAATCAGCGCATTGACTACCATAAGTCAAGCGCATCAGACCATTGCGACAATTGATCAACGCATTGGAAGTCGCAAGGAATGGTCGCCCCCGAATGACAGGAATTTGCCCAAGTGGGTTTGGCACAGGTTCAGTATCCAAGACAAAGAAGTCGACTGGATAAATGAACTCTCCCACTTTGATCAGCACATCTTCCACCACACCCCTCGGTTTCTTCATAGACCTATCAGCCAATTGAAGAGTGGTCTTTGTTTGTTTGAGGTCTCCAAGACCGAGGTGGACGTAGACAGAATATGGAAGAAGAATAACAGATGCACCAAGGTCCAATAAGGCTCGATGTATGGGCACATCACCAATCACACAAGAGATAGTAGGACAGCCAGGGTCCTTGTACTTGACTTGCATGGGTTGTGCCAACAAAGAACTCACGTTAGCTGCAAGAAAAGCTTTCCTTGGAACACGAGTTTTTCTTTTCTTGGTGCATAAGTCCTTGAGAACCTTGGCATAAGGTGACATTTGCTGAATCACCTCCAACAGATGGATGTTCACCTTAACTTGCATAAACATCTCAAGCATCTTGTCATGTTGATCAGAGGTTTTCTTTTTAAGGCGCTCAGGGAATGGCGCCTTCGGAGCATAAGGATGTGAAGGAACCCCAGAATTCTGGTCCAAAGAAACATGAGCGGGGGCCTCAGAATCTGGTTCCTTCGACACAAGAGGAGACAAGGGGACCTCAGGGTTCGGCCCTTTGTCGAAGGAAATGTAAAAAGAACCTCAGGATCTGGCTCCTTCCTGAAAGTATTTGTGGAGGGAGCCTCAGGATCCGGCTCCCTCAAAGATGGTGATGACAAAGAAGGCACCCCAATGTGGTTATCCACCTCCTTACCAGACCTCAAAGTATGAATCACATTAATATGATGGGTCGGTTCAGAGGTAGCATGAGGTAAAGGTGTCCTTCCTTGAGAATGGATACCCCGAGGATTCTCCTCAGGTTGACTCGGGAACTGACCCTTCTCGCGTTCATGGAGTTGATGAGCCAACTGGCTAACTTTTATTTCCAAATCCTTGACTGTACTTTGCAACGCTTGAAGGGTCGAATCACAAGAAGGGTCCTTGGGGTCAACCCGCGGGGGTTGTGGAGTCTGGTTAGAATAACCCGACGATGAGGTCTGAGGAGGTTGGTAATTATGGTTCTGAGACCTTTGATGTGGAGGTTGGTAGGTCGTCGATGGGCGTGGAGGTTGATAAGGTGGAGGTTGAGGTTGAGCGTGCGAGCTTTGACCGTTACTCCCACTAGGCCCCAAGAGAAGTTAGGATGGTTACGCCATCCCGGGTTGTAGGAGTGACTATACGGGTCGTTACGGGGCCTCTGTTGATACATCGCATTTGGATGCTCAGTATCCCTTGGAGCGTAAGCACATTCCAAGTCATCATGGCCCGTAAGTCCACACCTACCACACCCAGGAGTAGCGACCTGAGCTATAGGAGCTTGGTCCAACTCTAAACTCTCAATCCTACGCATGAGAGCAACCATTTTCGCCTCAGACGCGATGGAGGACTCAACTTGATAAGATCCAGCTCGACCAGAAGACCTGGCGGCTGGTGGCTCTCTCATGGTATCCCACTCGAACGTACGTTAAACCATAGACTCAAAAGTATCCCATGCCTCCTCGATGAGTTTCATTTGGAAGTCACCCTGACACATCGACTCCAACAATGTGCGGGTGTTGTAGTTGATGCCCTCATAAACAATTTGGCACAACTGCCATAACTCAAATCCATGATGAGGGCACTGCTGGAGAAGGTCCTTGAACCTCTCAAAGAAACCATGAAACGATTCGGTCTCGGTCTGATACATTTGATGTATCTGGTGCCGTATCTGTTGAGTTTTCCTTTGTGGGAAAAATCTCTTCAGAAAGACGGTCGCAAAGTCATCCCATGACTGAATCGAGCTCGTCGGGAGGCTATACATCCATTTCTTCGCATTATCCTTCAATGAGAAAGAAATCATCCTCAACCGGACTGAATCCTCGTCAAGCTGTTGAAGCTTGAACATGGAGCATACTTCCTCGAATTCACGTATAAAGATATACGGATCCTCTTTATTGGCAGTAAAGGTTGGAAGCATGCTTACATATTGAGGTTTCAACTCATAGTTGTTCCCGCAAGCAGGGGGAACAACTATGCAAGAAGGCTGCGTGGCCCAAACGTGATGGGTCCGCTCCCATAAAGTCATCGGTCTATCATGTCGAGCTAAAGGTGGTGGTGCACCAAGAACTCGATCCTGACCGAATCTCCCTTCCTCTCGAGTCAGAGGAGGAGGAGAATGAGGTCTATGTGGTGGCGGAAGCGGACCGAGGTATTCCATGTATGGAACCCGGTCTCCCCCGTCACCGCGAGACGACTCGGCTTCATGCTCCAAAGGAGCACGAGGCGGAGATGGTCGATCACCAAGACCATCCATCTCAGAAGAATGCACTCTCTCGAGTCGAGCGCTCTCACCAAAATGAGCCCAACCTCGCATAAAATGCTCGACTTGACTCTAAAATAACACACAACAGAAGGTGTACTAGAGGAGGGGACTATACGTAGAGAATAGATGAGGAGAGGACTCAGGTGAGGAGGGAAGAATCCCTAGAGCTAGCGTGGGTAGTGAGATCAGGAAGAAGCCTAACTAGCAAGCACGACTCAAACAATGTAAGGCAATGGGTCCTTAGGCTAGACGACGCCTAACTTCGAGGTCACTAGCCTCGACACGCCTCACCTCCCTGCAACGAGGACCACAATGCCCAACAAGTGATACCAGATCCGGAGATCCAGTACCTCCTACTATCGACAAGGTAGGCAACACCGATCAGGTCATGACGGTCTCAACTAGATTACTCTCGTAGTGCGCCCGCAATCCTACGGCCAATGTCTACTTGCTTTTAGTTAAGGATTTATTAAGAGTGATTTTTAGGGCCAAGGAAAGGGTGATGAAATCCCGCACCTTATCTTTTATGGGACAACCCCTCCTTAATAACGTTTTGATCCTAAATTTAGCAATCAATCGCTCCAATCAAACGCTCGCTCACTCTTGTCCTGATGCAATTCCTACTAACTAATGCATGGGCATACAAGATGCATGAATGAGTGTAGGAAATTGCGTACCTCACGCCAGCGCTCAACAATTGAAAATAAAGCTAAAAGAAAAGACGTCTATATGCCTAAGTCAAGTTTATGATGCATGACCTAAACAAATAAGAATGTCTAATCTTTTGCTTTGGATTTTAGGACCAAGTTGATTAAAGGGGATTGGTTTAATGATCTGGGAGCAAACTAGAGGTCATAGCATGCAAAATAGGACTCTCAGATAACAACAATGAACTAATCAACTACCAGAAGAAAACTGAGAGTCAGAAACCCTCACCAGGCCGCCAATTGGCGGTCTAAGACCGCTGATTGGCGGTCCTTTTTGAAGCTTGGGTGCTGCAACTCCTCCAGTAGCCTCCCTGTGAGCTCTAGGATCCCTGAAACTAAGAAAAACTGAAAACAAAAAATTAAAACCCCCTCGAATCGTCCAAACCAACGTCTGGACAGAGCACGTCCCCGGCAACGACGCCAAAAACTTGATTGATAGTTTTATTTAAACCGCAAGTGCATGGCCGCGTTGAAGCGGTGGCAAATACGGGTCATCCACTGGGAGGTGTGTCGACGATTGGTTTGTTCGAAGGCGAGAGGTAAAAAGAAGGAGAGAAAGATTGGTTACACTAAACTACACTAAGATGAAAAAACGAAATGAAGATAAGCAAAAAAACTAAGCCCCATAGGGGGTAGAGAAATAATGTGAATATGAAGATGTGTGTGTGTGTTCAATTAAGCTCCTCACAACATGTAGTGCATGAAATCATAAAACTACATCCAACTTTGCCTTCACATGAATTAAGATAAGACTACATCATTAAAACATACAAGACAATAATTGGAATGAAGCTTAATGAACTCAAGTATAAAGACTAGACCCTACTATGCCTCCACATGAATTAAGATAAGACTACATCATTAAAACATACAAGACATTAGCTAAGGTAAAGGCAACAAGAGCACATACACTACAAATTGTGTTTCAAATATTAACTTCATCCATATCCTAACCTTATCATTCCCCATCAAATAGGTCCACTAATCAAAGCATAAGCTAAGCTTCATTCAAGAGCAATAGCATATCAAAGATAAGAGTGAAAACCCATTAAATGGTTATGGAAATCATATAAAGCTCAAGGGATAAAGATAACACACACTTAATACACTACATGATTATATCACATATTTCTCCACCCCCAAATGGGGATGAAACTACTCACACATATTTAAACTAACTACTCTAATAAAATGAAGCATTGTACTGAAATGAAACTATACTAATCAAACAAGAAATATTAAAGAAGCATAAAACTAAACAAGCACCAAAGCAAACACATTAAAGGAAATTAACTAAGCAAGAATTAACAAGCTAATGAAAACATCTATTATTAACTCACTCAAATTACAAGCAGCTCTTCCTCCACCAGAGTTTTGCTTCAGGGCTTCACTCTAAGTAGGGAAGATGCCACCAAAGAGAGAGATGGATACAGTGGAAGGTGAAGAGTTCTATTTGTAAGCATGGAAAAAGCTAATCCGGGACAATCCCCCGATGTGGGACTAAACCAATACCAAAAATAGCCTAAACACACATTAATACAAGTCCAAGAGAAAGCTAAGCGGATCTGGGTTGTTCCAGACCGCCAATTGGCGGTCTATAAGGCCCAGATCCGTCTGGGTTTTCTGTTGGGCTTTGCTGGAAGTATTTCTTGGTCTTTGATGCATCTACTTGGTTTGTTGGAGCTCCGACCCGAATCGAATTGCCAAAATACTCCCCATGATGGTGTGGAGTTTCCTGTTTTGATCTTAGGTCCTTCGGTCTTACGATGAGGTCCTTCTCCCTTGCATCTTAGTCCCCAGGTCTCACAATTAAGTCTTTTTCCTGCTTTTGGGCCCTTTCATGGCTCTTC
The DNA here is from genome assembly GCA_963682175.1 of Triglochin maritima. Classification (NCBI taxonomy): domain Eukaryota; kingdom Viridiplantae; phylum Streptophyta; class Magnoliopsida; order Alismatales; family Juncaginaceae; genus Triglochin; species Triglochin maritima. Next base: position 32,847 of record CAVMKL010000141.1, read on the forward strand.
TCTTCAAACCTCTTTATTCCTGAAAACTAAACATAAAACTCGTCACGTAGCATTGCTTAGGTGTAAGATAATGGATATAAGGTACAAATATAAGCATGAAATGATGTCAATCATTTCATGACATACATCATGTCATAAGAATGTAATAAATATAATAAATAATAGTAAATTTTGTTATTGGGGAAACATAAGGACAACTAAAATCTTCGTATCATTCTTCGGGATGACTTTGATTGAAGAGGTTATATGCACACTTTTACTTGTGTTGTTCATATAGTGATCTTTTCAAATTTTGTATAGTGCATCTTTTGATTCTTGTCATTATAAAATATATTTTGTCATCTTTGTCCTTCATGGACTCTCATATAGGTACCAATATTATGTGACTTATAAAATTTTAAAGTCACAACATATCTTATATGCATATCATATTGATCATGTAACAGAATGTATTATGAATATTACGAGAGAATGAGTAACATCACGATAGATGTTGGGTCCTGCGAATACCTTTATATTACTTCTCTCTTTATAATGTATCACATTATTATTGTGATTTCTATTTGTATCCTTCAGGGATATAGTTTCAGAAATCAAGACTACAGGTCCAAATAATATATTTAGTCAGCGAGCATATTCTATATTGTTCTTCTTCTATTTATATCAAATACGAATTCTTCTGGCATTCTTATAATATCATAGATTTTGAATCCAATTTTTCTCTTGACATAACATGCTATTAAGAAGACAAATGAATTGTCGACAATAATTTTAATAATTATTTAATATCTCGCGTATCAACATATATAGTTGATTATAGGTTTTATGTCAATAATAATCAAATCCTCATAGTTTCCCAAAACTTTAGCATTTGATCGTTCTGTATCCCCGGAATTTCTTTTGTTTAGCAGCTGCATTTATTTTATCGGATTTATATTCTTAAGGGATAATCTCTTCAAGAGGTGCAATGAGTGACTAACTTTTATTTCATTTTCACAAATAATATATGTTTTGGTCCACGCTTCTGGCATGGGATCAACTCAAATATATTTTATGATGAGGATATCTCTAGTACTCTATGTTATGTTTATTATGTCAAGTAATACACGACTTAGTCACTCCTTTGTGATCAATAAACTGTAGGATTTCATGTTTAATTATACATATATATTTTCGATTTTTTATGTATAATAAGGATCAATTTTCTATAATTTATTTCAATATCTAGTTTCAAAACCTTATTAAAACAAATATGGACTCCGAAATTCATACCTAGAAGTTCTCTAAAACTTCTTGAAGATTCGGAGACGTTGGGGATGCTCCTCGCTGCGCCGGATGCCTCCGAGTATTCACCAAACTCTAAACAAGATCGGAGAGAGGGAAGCTAGTCTCTCAATCTCCGATAGGGTTTAGAATCCAATTACTAACCCCTCTTTAATTCCCTTGAGAAGATGATCTCTTAAGAACTAAAACCAAACTTAAGAATTAAGGGATTTTCGTGGACAATTATGGAGAGAGAATTTTTGCACAAGAAATAATGAAATTAGATTTTTCGGTAATGAAATAAGCTTGTATTTATAAGCTCTCTCCAAATTACCTATTCATGTGCAACCCCTTGCCCTTGATCTCATGCAAAATTCCATCTAACCATCCATTATTTAATAATAAATAATATTAGCCACGAATTAAATCAATTATGGACCAATTCCATGCATGATCTAATTAATTCTTAAATTAATTCCGTACAAAACCGTCTGGCCGGTCGACCGTTCGCGAGGTCCGGTCGACCGTTTCGACCGAGTTTCGGTCAACCGATCAATATTCTCGGTCGACCGTTCGTAACAAAAGGTTCATCGCAATGTTCGGTCGACCGACCGAGAATACTTGGTCGACCGAAAAACGAACAGACGAAATTCTCGTTACGCTCGATACACATCCGGTCGACCGTGCAACATTGCGGTCGACCGCGCAACATTCGGTCGACCGTTTATGGTCTAGCGGTCGACCGTTTTTGCACAGTGCATACAGACTTGTCAAATTTCGGTTTTAACCCCAACAAAATTTGACATTTCGGGATTAGTAGTAAATTCACAACTTATGTAACATATTATCCTATGTAATGATTAATCATTACACCCCATAATATTTACATCACATATGAATTTAATTTAGATTCTAATTATGTTATTAATCACAACATAATTTTGATTTTGCTTGTTCACCACATGTGTCATATTTTCTACAAGAAACCCGACACATCCTATGAACTCAAAATCCCCATTTCTTGTTTCCCAGTTCTGTGGTGTGAACTATGGGAGGATCTAAACTAAGTTGGCAGTGATATTAAGAGCTTAATATCACAAGCTATAAGCGGTATCTAGCTACACATTATAGCTCCCAATTAGTTAGATGTCTTAATTCCACTCGAACCAAAACCCGATCCATTTAGTGATAGTGTGTATCACTTGTGTCCGTCCCTTGCCTCATGATATTAAGAATACACACAAAGTAGTATTGTGTCATCTTTGTATTAGTATTCATTTCTTGATCTCTTTAAGCTAGTTATAAATATGTGACTTAACTCAAATCACATTGTGCACATTATAACTTTGCTTTATCAAGGGGCCCACTAATATTATTACTCAATTAAGAGGGGCAATAATAATCTTTTGACTAGCTATCTTCTCCAACAAAAGTTGTACTTAACCAACTAATGCCTTTACACTACACTCATCGATAGCTCAAGACACTAGTCTAATTAAGAACTCCTTAAGCGATCGGATATAAGTCTCATATCAAAGGACCAAGGACACAGTAAAATATTAATGACACAGAAACACATTTCTATAATATTTTACTTATTAGGTCTATTCAGTATACAAGAGTAATATTTTCCTCTTTTGCATACCCGTGTTGTCACTCACTTGTAGAGCTACAATGATCTATGACCAACACGACAATCTTAACCCGGTAATTAATGTCCCATGTTAATTACCATGATTGCGAATATCTTTTTTTATGTAAACCAATATCTTTTAGAGCTCTACGGTTAAGGACCAAGAGCCTCTTCCTTAACACTTCTAAAAGAAGAATAACATAAACAAGGAACAAAACGATTTTCTCATTCAATTCATAATAATTGACATTTAAAAGTAAAACTTTTAGAACACATTCCCTTCATAAACACGTACGACAATTACTTGCTAGATATTGCAAGATAATTATTTTATGAATATCAGGTTCAATCATAGTTTTATGTATGTATTCATAAAACAATACCAGTGATTACATCCATAATTGATATAAGAGATGATTTTATTTAGGCACTTTTGGGCATATTTCGTCTCATTGAAGTCATCTTTATTTCATACTTTTTATTTGCACAATTTTCAGTCCATTGCTTATGGTCTTGTATATATATATATACATCTATCAACATTTCATTATAATGTAGCACATTGTATATATACACATCTATAAAAATGGACATTATGTGCTCATGAGATGAATGCTCGTTGATTGATCGTTTTATATTAACCGCAAGTGCATGGCCGCGTTGAAGCGGTGGCAAATACGGGTGGTCCACTGGGAGGTGTGTCGACACTTGGTTTGTGCGAAGGCGAGAGGTAAAGAAAGGGAAGAAAGATATATTACACTACACTATACTAAGCTAAACTAGTAAACAAACAAGCTGAAATGAACTAAACAACTAAGCTAATCAACTAATGCAAAATATAAAATCACAGGAATGAAAACCCCTCAGGGGTGGAGTGTGTGTGTGTGCACATGAAATAAGTGTGATATGAAATGCATACAAGAAGCTCAAGTAGTTAGTGTTGTTAATGCATAAGAAGTACCTAACTATGGCAAGACCTATCATTACAACACTAACTTATGTGCATAATATGAGCAATGCAAGGTTGTTATTAAGACACTTAGACAAGCATGGAATGTACCTAAGCTATGGCAGAAACCATCAAGTAAGGTTCTTAATAATTCAAGCAAGCATACTAATATCAACACAAAACATTCATATTAAGCATTCAAACCATCTACATAACATGTACACACACCTACTCCACCCTCGAATGGGATGGAACTACTCACTACTCACTACTCATTACACTAACTATATTAACAAAAGACAGCATAATACTGAAATGAAAGTTAACTAAGAAGGCAAGAAGCATTAAAGAAACATAAAAGGAAAGGAAAGACTAAACAAACATGCACAAATTAAAAGACAAGATTAAAAGAAACTAGAAGAATTATTTTATTAACAAATGACTCACATTGAAGGTAGCATTCTTCTCCACCTTGAGTTTTTGCTTCAAGGCTCACTCCTTAGTAGAGAGAATGCCACCAAGCAATGGGTAATTACAATGGAAGGTGAAGAGTTCTATTTATAAGCATGGAAAAAGCTAATCGGGGACAATCACCCGATGTGGGACTAAACCAATACCAAAAATAGCCTAAACGAACATTAATACAAGTCCAGGAGAAATTTGGTCGGACCCTGAGTAATATGGACCGCCAATTAGCGGTCCAAACACTTCGGATCGCGTTGGAATTTGTTGTGGGATTTTCTTTCTGGTATTGTTGGTCTTTGATGCGGTTACTTGACTTGTTGGAGCTCCGACCCGAATCGAATTGGTAAAATACTCCCCATGATGGTGTGGAGTATTCTGTTTAGCTCTTAGGTCCTTCTGTCTTACATTTAGGTCCTTCTCCCTTGCATCTTAGTCCCCAGATCTCACAATTGAGTCATTTTTCCCAGCTTTTGGGTCCTTTTATGCTTCATCTCTTCAAACCTATTTATTCCCGAAAACTAAACATAAAACTCGTAACATAACATTGTTTAGGTGAAAGATAATGGATATAAGATACAAATATAAACATGAAATGATGCCAATCAAATACCCCCACACCTAACTTTTGCTAGTCCCGAGCAAAACAAAGAAATGAAAAAGCATACGAAAAACAAGAAATCCTAACTCACTTTCGTTGGAATCACGGTTGCACTTAGCACGTGCAACAAGCCGTTAAACCTCTTTGTTGCCAAGGAGGAGGAGTGCTGTCTCCTGAGGGTTTTCAGCGGATATACCCACAAAATCCGAACAAGTTGCATTATTCAATCAAGACACTCGACTCGTTGGAAATATTTTGTCGATCAATGGACGCAGTAATGCTACGGGCCGACTCTATATAGGTGATCAGTCCACACCTCTAACCTAATGAACCATTCGTGCAAGTTAAATAAGGAATTAAGTGAAAGACATGTACAACCTCAACATCCTCAAGTGCTACAAAATGTAAAGTCCGTTAAGGTTCATATTTGCATTACCATTTTTTTTCTTTTTGTTTCTTTTCACTTTTTTTCTTTTTATTAGTTGGAGCTTCATTCTCCCAGGGTCAGGTTTCGTGCATCATTGCCCATGAGGACTTACACTATCACGTACACCTTTCCCCAAATCTCCACATAGGGCAATCCCTACCACCCGTGTAACGGGAGTTCGGTCGGCACATCCCAAGTCAGATGACTCGAAATCACCAGGCACAAAGTCCCCTCAGACCTACTTTCCCGAGTGATAGGAGCCGTGCGAGAAGAGAGAACACCTACTCACTTATTTCTTATCTACACATGAACCAAAACCCCTACACTAATGTTTCACAACAGGATTTAGAGGGTCCTAGACTACAACAAACTTCCTTAAGTTAACAGACACGAATTATTGACTCACTAGGTTCATGGTGGACTTCATTAAATGTTTGAGCACTGAAACCCAATGATTACTCACCCCCAAGGGAAAACTGGGGTGCATCCTAACGACTCGATAAATCCTAAAGTCACTGTACTAGATATCCTAATGCATCAAGTTCAAGACAATTTTGGGAGCTTTCTTTTTACTTTGCCTCTCAACGGTTTTGCACATGCTAAACACACGCAAAACCTACAAAACATTTTCTTTCGCAAACACATGAAGATTTTGAAAGAAATGTGGAAATTTTAAAACACTAGGCAAGCAAAAGAAGACAAGTCACCCAAGGATCATGGCAAGCAGATATATCGATATTAAATGCAGCACACTAACATGACCCTAAAAATGCAAACAAAAGAAAACAAAATCAAAAGAAAAGACTCAACTATGTACACACGTAAAACACCCCCCCACACCTACTTCATGCATTGTCCTCAATGAATGTGAGCAAGATACTACATGGATTTATGCATGAAAAAGGAGAGATCTCACCAACATGAAGTACAAAGGGAAGTTCAAGGTCACGTTGATGGACACAAACCCAAATTCCCTCAAAACCTGTGAGATGCTAAGGAAAGGATACAAATACGTGAAAGAAATGGAGCCCAAATACACAAGGGTTGGGGCTCACAACAATCGATGCTCACTGAAGGAGTCTTTTATTGTACTTTTTTTTTATTTTTTTTCTTTTTTTATATAACTATGTACAAACATAAGTTCCCATCTTCATTTGTCAAAAGACATCAAATGGGAACCTCAAGAGTGGGTCAATGCACCTGGAAAGGGAACATGACACCACGCGGGGCCAGAATACGCATGTGTGGGCCCCCTTCACAAAGAGCACCAGATCAAATGAGAGGTTCATGAATTGGTCGCAAAGGCGTCTCATTCAAATGATCAAACTGAAAGAGCTTGAACCTCTCAAGAGTTTAGGAAATGAGGGGCAACGGAAGAAGAGTTTCTCCCGTTGCGCTGCTGAAGTTATGATCGTCAATCCAAACTCTCCAACCAAGAGGCTGGTGCATCAGAACGAGGTCAAGAACCTCGTTAGGGATGTTCGACACACCAGGCGAACAAGAAGTGGGTCTCATACCCAAGGTATCCTCCAAGGAACTCCTAATACCCTCCTGAGCAATGTAGTTGTTTGATGTTCCATCATTTCCAAGATGATCAGGAACAATAGTGAGAGGCAAACTCTCATCAGGTTGTTTGAAATTGAGGGGACTAGGGAGCTCTTGCTCCACTAGAGGAGAGTCCTTAGGAGGTACAACAATAAGGTCATGTGGCTCAAGGGCCATGGGAAAAGAAGATATGGCATAATCAGGTGCCGACTTGTAATGAAGCTGGTCCATGTTATTCTCAATTGGGATCGAATCGTCCACCAAGTGATCGTGAATTGAAACCCCAAGTCCCTCAGACTGACTAGGAGTTTGACTTTGAAAGATTGTGCTTTGAATTTGTGGATGTGGTGGTGGCAGTTCGATATCAAAAGATGAATCCTCATGTTGACAAGAAAAGTTACTTTCCTCACGTTCACGTAATTGCTGCGACATTTGACTCACTTGCAGTGCCATATTTTGTATGGACTGTTGAGTGGTTTCCATGAACGTAAGGAAAGTTTGTTTCAAGGAATCAGGTATGCGGTCAACTATGAGGTCCAAGTCAGAGCTTGAGAAATTTTGGGGTTGGGTGTTGATAGGCTAAGAATGAGTCCAATGATTTGAAGTGGGGTGTTGGTAGAATTCTGGATATTCGGGAGGAGGATACTGGGGTGGAAATGATGTATAAGAATTTGAATACGAATTGTCTCCCCACGAATCCATCCCTCTCGGGTTGTACGCGGATGCATAATGGTCATAATGAGCATTTTGGGAAAATGTGTGCTCATACTCAGGCTCAGGGGCAATATAAGGACATTCCCCTATAACATGACCACTCAACCCACAACAGTCACATGGTACGGCTACTGGAACCACCGGTGAACCCATGTCATCTACCACATGCATGAAAGAGGCCAAAGGTTCTTGTAATGTCTCAGATTGATGACCAACATATGATCCGACGTAACTAGATGGTGGTCTAGCAGTCGGTGCCTCTCTCATACTACCCCAATATGAAGATTGCTCAGTCACACAATGAAGATTGTCCCAACCATACGAGGTGTTCGTCTGAGCCACCCCAGATTACATGGGTCCGGAATACCAGGACGAATTGTCCTGGTCCCAACTATGATATGGATGGTCACCCATGTAACCATCCATCTCCACAAAGAACTCTAGAGTCGACCACTCTCACCACCACGAGGCCAAGCTCGCAAAAAGTGCTCGACTCGACCCTAAAAACAGTACCAGAGAGTGTAAAGGGGAGGAGACTATAACGTAGAAGAAGGTGAGAAGAAGATGACTCAGAGGAGAAGGGAAGAATCCCTAAAGCTAGTGTGGGTAACGGAAGAGGGTAGAAGCCTAATCTAGCAAGCATGGCTCAAACAATGTAACGCAATGGGTCCTGAGGCTAGACGATGCCTAACTTCGAGGTCACTAGCCTCGACACGCCTCACCTCCCTACAACGAGGACCACAATGCCCAGCAAGTGATACCAGATCCGGAGATCCAGTACCTCCTACTATCGACAAGGTAGGCAACGTCGATCTGGTCATGACGGTCTCAACTAGATTACTCTCCTAGTGCGTCCGCAATCCTTAGGGCCAATGTCTACTTGCTTTTAGTTAAGGCTTGATTAAGAGTGATTTTTGGGGCCAAGGAAAGGGTGATGAAATCCCCCACCTTATCTTTTATGGGACAACCCCTCCTTAGTAGCGTTTTGAGCTTAAATCTAGCAATCAATCACTCCAATAAAATGCTCAACTCACTCTTGTCCCGATGCACCTTACTAACTAATGCATGATCGAAACATGCATGAATAAAAGATTTGGGTGCACGTACCTCACGCCAGCAATCACCAACAAAATGTAAAGCAAAGAAAAGACAAATGCATGTAAGGTCTACACATGATGCATGACCTAGATGGCAAGAAGTCTAATCTTTTGGTTTGAGTTTTATGGTCCAAGTTCATTAAAGGGGATTGAAATTAAATCTGGGAGCAAACTAGAAGTCCCAGCATGCAAAATTGCGCTCCCAGATAACTAAAATGAACAACATAACAACTGGAACAAGTTTGAGAGCAATTGAGGCTCACCAGGTCGCCAATTGGCGGTCCCAGACCGCTCATTGGCGGTCACTGTGGGGTCTTTTGCTCTCCCATTCCTCCAGTCGCTTCCCCTTGATCCTCAGGTTCCTTGAAACATACAAAAGCTAAAAACAAAAAATTAAAACCACTCTAATCGTCCAAACCAAAGTCTGGACAGAGCACCTCCCCGGCAACGGCGCCAAAAACTTGATTGATCGTTTTATATTAACCGCAAGTGCATGGCCGCGTTGAAGCGGTGGCAAATACGGGTCGTCCACTGGGAGGTGTGTCGACACTTGGTTTGTGCGAAGGAGAGAGGTAAAGAAAGGGAAGAAAGATGTATTACACTACACTACACTAAGCTAAACTAGTAAACAAACAAGCTGAAATGAACTAAACAACTAAGCTAATCAACTAATGCAAAAGATAAAATCACAGGAACGAAAACCCCTCAGGGGTGGAGTGTGTGTGTGCACATGAAATAATTGTGATATGAAATGCATACAAGAAGCTCAAGTAGTTAGTGTTGTTAATGCATAAGAAGTACCTAACTATGGCAAGACCTATCATTACAACACTAACTTATGTGCATAATATGAGCAATGCAAGGTTGTTATTAAGACACTTAGACAAGCATGGAATGTACCTAAGCTATGGCAAAAACCATCAAGTAAGGTTCTTAATAATTCAAGCAAGCATACTAATATCAACACAAAACATTCATATTAAGCATTCAAACCATCTACATAACATGTACACACACCTACTCCACCACTGAAGGGGATGAAACTACTCACTACTCACTACTCATTACACTAACTATATTAACAAAAGACAGCATAATACTGAAATGAAAGTTAACTAAGAAGGCAAGAAGCATTAAAGAAACATAAAAGGAAAGGAAAGACTAAACAAACATGCACAAATTAAAAGACAAGATTAAAAGAAACTAGAAGAATTATTTTATTAACAAATGACTCACATTGAAGGTAGCATTCTTCTCCACCTTGAGTTTTTGCTTCAAAGCTCACTCCTTAGTAGAGAGAATGCCACCAAGCAATGGGTAATTACAATGGAAGGTGAAAAGTTCTATTTATAAGCATGGAAAAAGCTAATCGGGGACAATCCCCCGATGTGGGACTAAACCAATACCAAAAATAGCCTAAACGAACATTAATACAAGTCCAGGAGACATTTGGGCGGATCCTGAGTAATATGGACCGCCAATTGGCGGTCCAAACACTTCGGATCGCGTTGGAATTTGTTGTGGGATTTTCTTTCTGGTATTGTTGGTCTTTGATGCGGTTACTTGACTTGTTGGAGCTCCGACCCGAATCGAATTGGTAAAATACTCCCCATGATGGTGTGAAGTATTCTGTTTGGCTCTTAGGTCCTTCTGTCTTACATTCAGGTCCTTCTCCCTTGCATCTTAGTCCCCAGATCTCCCAATTGAGTCCTTTTTCCCAGCTTTTGGGTCCTTTTATGCTTCATCTCTTCAAACCTATTTATTCCTGAAAACTAAACATAAAACTCATAACATAACATTGTTTAGGTGAAAGATAATGGCTATAAGATACAAATATAAACATGAAATGATGCCAATCACTCGTAATAAATGATCATGTGATGCATCAAAATTAGCAAGTAAATAATCACATGATTTAACCACGTTACAAATACTCTTTTCATCAACATGATCGTACTAAGAATTCATATAACTTACATGTGAATCATTTGGTTCTTAATGATTGTAATAAATTAAGATTAATTGGCATGAATTTGCATTTAAAAGTATGCATAAAAGACTTGACAAACATTGAAAGCTCATTATGTCTAGTAAATCATATGCTTTAAGTGGGTCATGAAATTAAATTAGTCATGTCTCTTTATCAAAATGTATAGAAAGCATTTGTGCCACATCTATGCATGCAAGAAAACTCACACAAAAGAAAACAAGAATATACTTAATCATATATCAATGTTGAGAATAAATTGTGCAAATTTCAATCAAAAAATAATCATGACCATCACCATGCATTACATGTATCAAAAAAGCTTCACTTATTATATGCACATGATCTTGGAAATCAACTCAAGGTTGTGACATGTAAAACAGAGGCCGATAGAAATAGATAATCGAGTAATATCTGAGTTGTGAAACAACAAACAAAAAATTCCAATTCTTTTGTCATTTAAATCACTCTTAGTTATCTTTGAACATATACGCCTGATTGAATCAGTTAAAATAACCACAAGTGCACGATCGTGTTAAAGCAGTGACAAGTACGGCTCGGTCCACAGGGAGCGTGTGTGTGTCGGATTCACGATACTCGAGTGGGGGAGAAGAAGAGAGAGATGTGATCAAAATTAAACTACAGTGTGTGGGAAATCAGAAAAAATGATCAATAAAACTAAACCCCTCGGGGATATAGAGAAAGCAAATACGAAAATGTGTGTGTGTGTTCAAATGTGCTCATCAAAACATGTGACATGAAATACATAAAACTTACATTCAACTTTGCCTCCACGTGAAATAAGATAAAATATTATCATTAAAACATAAGAAGACAATAATTGAAATGAAGCAAATATGTTCACATGCATAATGACTCAAATCCAACTATGTCTTGACATGAAATAAGATTTATCACAATCATTAAAACATACAAGACATTAATTTGGATAAAGCCAATATAAGCATGTTTAAACGTGTTATTAATAACCGCAAGTGCACGGCCACGGTGAAGCGGTGACAAATACGGGTCGATCCTCAGGGAGGTGAGTAGCCTCTGGTCTTTCAGAAATCAAGTGGCAACAAAAAGGGAGAAGAGTTTGTCTATGCTAATCTACACTACACTAAACTACTAAGAAGAAAAATGCAAAGTAAAGCAACTAAAGATTACTTCGAATCAAAACTAAAAGAATGCAAAACTAAGCTGGAATCAAGAAGAGAAAGACCCCTAGGGGTGGAGTATGTGCACACATGTAAAAAGATGGTGAGGAATGCATTCTATAGGCACAAATGTAGGTAGTGTTTTCATGCATAGGAAGTGTCTAAAGGTTATGGCAAAACCTATCAATCCATTCACTAACCTAGTTGATTAACATTCATATACACAAACTAGTTATTTCAGAACCTAAACAAGCATGAGAGGTGTCTAAGATGTGTGGCAAAACCCATCAAGTGTAGTCTTCTATTCTAACAAGCAAGTATACATTCACATTTATCAACTCAATCAAAATATAAAGCATTCATATCCATTCTTTAATGAATGTATGAACATCATCTCCACCCCCAAAGGGGGATGAATCTACTCACTACACATTACTCTAGCAATTAAACTAAAGAAGAAAAGAAACATTCTAACTGTTAGACCCTAACCCTTGCTTACTGTTCTTAATTGTGTTTAGGAGAGGATTAGTGATGGATTGAGATGGACGGCTGAGATCGAGTCAGAGAAAAGTATATAAAGGTTGGTTTTACTCTCTCTCCTCACTCTCTCTCACGCGTTCTCTCCTCTCTCACTCACTCTCTCTCTCTCTAGACGTGTCTCTCTCTCCATCAGAGTTTCGTCGGCATTTGTGGAGGCGAGGGGGCTGTTGGAGACGCCGGAAGTGCGGGGATCGTCGTTGTGTTCGCCGGAGTTCGAGTTTATCGTGGAAAAGCTCGCCGTCGTTTCTTCAAAGGCTTCTTCAAGCCTTAAGGTATGTCAAACTTGCTTTCAAGCTCACCTAGTGTTAGTGTGGGAGTGGGAGCGGTCGACGGTAGGCCGTTTCGGGCTCGTCGGACCTGCACAACCGTTTCTGAACTATAAACGGTCGACCGGTGTTTTGGTTCGGTCGACCGGTTATAGTGTATTTTGGGCGAATCCCTCGCACCGGTCGAACGATACCCTTTTGGGCGGTCGACCGGTTGTGCAATTTTTAGTGAGAGAAAACATCCTGTGTATTTTCGGTCGAACGAGACCCCTTTGCCGGTCGACCGAAAGTACTGTTGTAGGTCAGTTGGGGCGTTGACCATCTAAACGGTCGACTGCCTGTTTGACTTGTTCGACCGACGTTTAAGTTAACTTAATGGCCGGTCGACCGGAGGTGTGGTTTCGGTCGATCGTGATGTGAGGACTCTGGGTGAGTTCTACTGGTGGTTTTCGGTCGACCGATAGGGTTCGGTTGTTCGACCGTTTTACTGTTGATTACGAAAATGGATTTCTACTGGTGCTTTTCGGTCGACCGGAACCCCTTTGTCGTTCGACCGTTTGGCGGGTTTTTCGGTTGGGCCAGTTCTCTGGGGGAGGATCGGTCGACCGGAAGCCATGTTTTGTTCGACCGTTTTACACTGTTTTTGTGTGTGTGTGTGTTGCTATTGATTGGCTAGAAGGCAACGGGTCTCCGGCCCTTTTGGGGCGACGGCACAGACATTCCGGCCCTATAGCGATTAGTGGTGACATGTGTTGTGATTTATGGCCGTGGCTCCGGCGAATGAGGCAAAGCCGTGGCTCCGGCGAATGATGCAAAACCGTGGCTCCGGTAACACTGAGGCAATGAGGGGGTTGTGTGGCCGTGTTTTGGACCGGCGGTGCCTTGTGTGCACGTGTGTTGGTGGGTTGGGGTGAGAGGACCCTTGAGACCCGTGTTGTTGGGCTATGGCCGGGAGAGAGGTCCCGGGAACTTAGCGAGTGTTTCTGTTGTGGTGTTTTACGTTTCTTTACTCGTTTCATTTCTGTCCATATATGTGTTAGGGTTTGGCATACTGGGTTTCCTCCTGGAAACTCAGGCATTCATTGTCTGCTTTCAGGCCGAGAGCGACGTTAGGTGGGTGGCACCGGCGGAGGGAGCACTCGAGACCTGATCCTGCTTCCCTACATTTTGAGGTGGTTGTGATTACTCGTGTATATTCTCTGTATATGTAATCACATTCTTTTGTAAACTCGTTCACATATATATATTATATGTTGGTGCACCACTGTGTGTATTTCTTTCGTAATATCCTCGTTGATTGTATGTTTTAAATTTGAAATTTTCCGCTGTGTTTGAGGATGTTACAACTTGGTATCAGAGCGGTCAGTTTCAGTGTCTTCGTCTAATGGAACCACCCTTAGAGTTGTGTCAATCATGCATGCATTGTTCTCATTCATGTTTTGTGTCTCCTGTGTAGATGGCTCCGAGGCGTGTGAGACCTTCTCCCCGAGACCGTAGCACCAGTGATGAGGTGGGTGAGGGGAGTAGAGGTGAGGAGCTGAGGACGCTCCAGGGCACGCTGGGTAGATTAGGCGAGATTCTCGAGCGCCAATCCGCCCAGGCTGATCAGGGAGGAGCAGGCGCAGTGTTGGATCGGTTTATGCGTCAGCATCCCCCATCTTTCGATGGTAGCGGCGATCCTGAGGCAGCAGAGGACTGGGTCTTTAAGATCCAGAAGATATTTCGGGCGATTGGGTGTCCTCCGGAGAGGAAGGTGGATCTGGCCACTTACGTGTTGGACGGTGGCGCAGCCAACTGGTGGAGATCCACTTCTGCTGTGGTGTTCGAGGACAGTGATGAGTTGAGCTGGGAGGAGTTCCTGGTGGAGTTCAACCAGCAGTACTTTCCGCAGCACGCCCGCGACAGGAAGAGAGAGGAGTTCCTGGCTTTAGAGCAGAGGGACATGACTCTGGCTGCCTACATCAGCAAATTTCACGCTTTGGAGCGATATTGTCCAGAGATTTATGTGACGCAGGAGCAGAGGGCTCGGAGGTTTGTGCGCGGTCTGAGGCCGCAGTTCAGGGCCCGTGTTACCACGAGCATTCCACAGACGTTAGCAGACGCTGTGAAGTTTGCGACCATCATGGATCAGGATAGCCAGGACATTGAAGAGGCTAGTAGGTCGCAGGTGAAGACCGGAGTGCGTCCGGGGAGTCAGTTGTCAGGGAATCTGGGCAAGAGGCCTCGGATTGACGGAGGTGGACCACCGCAGGCTGGGTAGTGCAGGCAGTGTGGTGGAGTTCATCCGGGACGTGGTTGCGGGCCCCGTTCTGGCGCGTGTCATGGCTGTGGCCAGCTGGGTCACTTTGTGCGTTCTTGCCCGAATAGGCCGGGTGGGCCTATTGTTCGGCCGGGATCATCCACAGCTGGTGGGGCTGGACCGAGTCGTTCTGCAGCACCACCCCAGCAGGGGAAGAGAGCAGGTCGCGTATTCACTATCCAGGCGGAGGATGCTAGGGATGCGAGCACGGTGGTGGAAGGTACGCTACTCGTTGCAGATTTGGTAGCTAGGGTGTTGTTTGACTCTGGGGCCACACACTCGTTTATCTCTGAGCAGTTTGCGAGCGTGTTGGGCCGTACCCCTGCGATGTTGACTGCCACTTTGGAAGTCAGCACACCCCTGGGTTTGGTGGGCACTGTGGGGAGATTTCTTCCCGGCGCCACGATTGCTTCGGGAGACCAGGAATTTCCGGCTGACCTGGTCTTGCTACCGATGGTGGACTTCGATGTTATACTCGGGATGGATTGGTTGTCCCAGTACGACGTCCGAGTCTTGTGCCGTGATAAGAAGATTTTGATTCCGAGGCGAGGTTTGCCTGATCTTCTGATCAGAGGATTGAAGGACCGCGGGAGTCGGTTGATTGTTTCTTCGGTTAGAGCTCGGAAGTTGATTCAGCAGGGTTGCAGGGCTTTTGTGGCCACCTTGGTAGTTCCAGACCCAGAGATGAGGAGGCTGGAGGACATCGAGATTGTTCAGGATTTTCCCGAGGTGTTTGCTGATGATGTCTCCGGTCTACCACCTCACAGAGAGATAGAGTTCGGCATTGATTTGGTAGCTGGGGCTACACCGCAGTCGAAGGCTCCGTACAGGATGGCACCTGCAGAGTTATTGGAGCTGAAGAAGCAGTTACAGGTTCTGATGGATATTGGGTTTATCCGACCCAGTGTCTCACCGTGGGGTGCGCCGATTCTTTTTGTGAAGAAAAAGGACGGCTCGTTGCGGATGTGCATAGATTACCGGATGCTGAATAAGGTTACTGTGAGGAATCAGTATCCTTTGCCCAGGATCGAGGACCTGTTTGACCAGTTGCAGTCAGCGAAGGTGTTCTCGAAGATTGATCTGCGATCCGGTTACCATCAGTTGAGGATCAGAGAGGCAGATGTCCAGAAGACAGCTTTTCGGACGAGGTACGGGCACTTTGACTTTCTGGTGATGCCGTTCGGGTTGACGAACGCGCCTGCAGCATATATGGATCTGATGAATAGGACTTTCAGTCAGTATCTTGACCGTTTTGTGATTGTCTTCGTGGACGATATTTTAGTCTATTCACCAAATATGGATCAGCACCGGGAGCATTTGAGGATTGTACTTGGCATTCTGAGAGATCAGCAGCTGTATGCCAAGTTTTCGAACTGCGAGTTCTGGCTTCACAGTGTTGCATTTTTGGGGCACATCGTGTCAGGAGCTGGGATATCAGTGGATCCAGCGAAGGTCGAGGCAGTGACGCAGTGGAGAGCCCCGATGAGTGTGACTGAGATTAGGAGTTTTGTTGGATTGGCGGGTTACTACCGCCGGTTCATCAAAGACTTCTCGAGACTTGCTTCACCACTGACGGCGCTGACGAAGAAAGGAGTGAAGTTTGTTTGGTCCCAGAATTGCGAGGACAGTTTTCAGGAACTGAAGAGTAGGTTGACGACTGCTCCAGTTCTGTCTCTTCCCAGCGGCAGTGGAGGTTATGTGATTTACAGCGACGCCTTAGGTGTTGGTTTGGGTTGTGTACTGATGCAGCACGGGCAGGTGGTGGCGTATGCTTCGAGGCAGTTGAAGGTGCACGAGAAGAATTACCCCACTCACGATCTAGAGTTGGCAGCCGTGGTTCATGCTCTGAAGATTTGGCGTCACTATATGTATGGTGAGCGGTTCGAAGTCTTCACGGATCATCAGAGTCTGAAGTACCTGTTTTCACAGAAGGAGCTGAATATGAGGCAGCGCAGGTGGCTTGAGCTGATTAAGGATTTTGATTT
>CAVMKL010000142.1:10000-11050 GCA_963682175.1 Triglochin maritima
ACAACCACGAGGTTGAAGGAGCCAAGCAAGCCAAAACCAATGGTTTTGCAAGCCTACCAACTCCTATTCTCCTTCCAATGGTGTTTGGAAGTGAGATGGCAGCCAACCAAGCAGCATAGACCACAAGTGTGGCCACAACCACGAGGTTCAAGGGGTCAAGCAAGCCAAAACCAAGGTTTTTGCAAGCCCAACCCTTCCCATTCACCTCCAAATGTGTGTTTGTAGTGAATGGGAACACCCAAGTTGCTTAAAAACACCTTGGGGAGGGAGATAGGTGGGGGGCCCACAGGCACCTCCAACCACCCACCCCCCTATATATCTGAGGAACTTTTGGCATCTTCCCCCGCAAGTTCCTGGGGACCCCCTTTCCTCCCCCTATACGAAGGGTGGAGTTGTGAGCTACCACCTACAAGAGGTGGGCACCAAGGCAAACCAAGAGCACCCCACCATGCTCTACGAGGACAACCAAGCATGTTGGACCACTAGGGTGGCCACAACCACGAGGTTGAAGGAGCCAAGCAAGCCAAAACCAATGGTTTTGCAAGCCTACCAACTCCTATTCTCCTTCCAATGGTGTTTGGAAGTGAGATGGCAGCCAACCAAGCAGCATAGACCACAAGTGTGGCCACAACCACGAGGTTCAAGGGGTCAAGCAAGCCAAAACCAAGGTTTTTGCAAGCCCAACCCTTCCCATTCACCTCCAAATGTGTGTTTGTAGTGAATGGGAACACCCAAGTTGCCTAAAAACACCTTGGGGAGGGAGATAGGTGGGGGGCCCACAGGCACCTCCAAACACCCACCCCCCTATATATCTGAGGAACTTTTGGCATCTTCCCCCGCAAGTTCCTGGGGACCCCCTTTCCTCCCCCTATACGAAGGGTGGAGTTGTGAGCTACCACCTACAAGAGGTGGGCACCAAGGCAACCCAAGAGCACCCCACCATGCTCTACGTGGACAACCAAGCATGTTGGACCACTAGGGTGGCCACAACCACGAGGTTGAAGGAGCCAAGCAAGCCAAAACCAATGGTTTTGCAAGCCTACCAACTCC
>CAVMKL010000143.1:0-11095 GCA_963682175.1 Triglochin maritima
GAGGAGGAGAGAAAAGGGGGGTGAGTGATAAAACAAAGATGAGGGAAGAGAAGAGGATAGGAGAGTGGAGAAGAGGGAGAAGGGGAGAGGAGAAGGGAGAGAGAGAACGAGAAGAGGAGCAATGAAGGGAAGGAGGAGATAGAGAGAGAAGGTGTTCCCCATCCTTCTCATCTTCCCTCCGCTCCTCTCCTTCCCTTCTCGTTATCCTCTCTCTTCTTCTCCTTCTCCCCCTCTCGCTCCTCTCTTCCTTCCTTCTCTCCATGTAAGGATAA
Organism: Triglochin maritima; assembly: GCA_963682175.1. Classification (NCBI taxonomy): domain Eukaryota; kingdom Viridiplantae; phylum Streptophyta; class Magnoliopsida; order Alismatales; family Juncaginaceae; genus Triglochin; species Triglochin maritima. The sequence goes on from CAVMKL010000143.1 coordinate 273, forward strand.
CGAGAGAAGGAAGAGGGTAAGAGGGAGATATAGAAGGAGAAGAGGGAAGAGTAGAGAGAAAGGAAAAGAGGGAAGAGAGAAGGAGAATAGGGAAGGAGAGAGGAAACGAGAGAAGAGGAGATAGAGAAGGGTAGAGAGATAGAGAAGGAGAGAGGAGGTAGAGAAGGGAGAGTAGAGAGAGAAGGGAGAGAGGAGAGGGGGAAAAGGAGAAGCGAGCGAGAGAAGGAGAGGGAGAGAGTAGAAGAAGAGAGAAGGAGAGAGGATAAGAGGAGAGGGAACGAGTGAGAAGGAGAAGAGAAAGTGGATAAGAGGGAGAACGAGAGAGAATGCGAGATGAGGAGAGAGAGGGAAAGAGAGAGGGGCAAGAGGGAGAGGGCGGAGAGAAGAAGGAGAGGGGGAGAAGAAGTAGACGAAGAGAAGGAGAAGAGGGACGAGGAGGGGAGAGGTAGAGAAGAGAGGGAGAGGGAGAAGAAAAGAGAGAGGGGAGGGAGAGAGAAGAGAGACGGAGAGCGAGAATGAGAGATGGTAGAGAAGGCAGAGAGATGAGAGTGGAGAAAAGAGGATAAGAAGAGTATAGAGAGGAGGAAGAGGGAGATGGGAGGAGAATAGAGTAGAGGAGAGAGGAGGAGAAGGAAGAGAGGATAAAGAAGGGAAAAGGAGAGAAAAGGAGAAGCGGGGAGAAGTAGAGGAACAAGGAGAGAGGACAAAGAAGAAGGAAGAGAGAGAGCGAGAGAAGGAGGGAGTGGAGAGGAGGATAAGAGGGAGATAGGGAATGAAGGAGAAGAGGGAAGAGGCGGGAGAGAGGGAACGAGAGAGGTAGAGAAGAGAGGGAAGGAGGAGAGAAGAGGAAGAGAGAGAAGGGAGAGAGGGGAAGTAGAGGGGAGAGGGAGAAGAGATAAGGGGAGAAGGAGTGGGATAGAAGGAGAGAGACCGAGAGAGAGGAGGAGAAGGGAAAGAGGAGGATAGAGAAGGATAGGAAGAGGGGGAGAGGGAAGAAGAAGAAAGAAGGATAGGGAGAGAGGGATAAGAAGGAAGGGAGAGGAGAAGGAGAGGGAATACGAGGGAGGTAGAGATGAGGAGAGGGAGAAGAGGGAAGAGTGGGAGAGAAGGAGAGAGGTAAAGGAGAGAAGAGAGAGGGGTAGAGAGGTAGTGTGATAGATACAGATAGAAGGAAGAGACGGAGAGAGATTGAGAGGGAGAAAAGGAGAAGCGAGGGAAAGAAGAAGGAGAGAGTAGAGAGAGATAAAGAGAGAGGGAGGGAGAGAAGAGAGAGAAAGACAGAGAAGGAGAGAGAAAATTAGAAGGGGGAAAGATAATGACAATGAGAGAGGAGAGAGGAGGGAAGAGGGAGAAGATGAGAGAAGGAGAGGAGAGGGAGGTAGAGAAGACAAGGAGAAGGGAGAGACATAGAGAAGGATAGAGACAGAGAACAGAGAAGCGGGATATGGATAGGGAGAGTGGAGAGAATAAGGAAGAGGAGAGAGAGGAGGGATAGAAGGGAAGAGAGAGGAGGGAGGAGACGGGAGAGAGTGCGAGAGGAGTAGAAGGAGTGAGTGGGGGAGAGGTATAAGAAGGAGACGGATAAGAGGGAGATAGAGATGGGGAAAGAGGAGAGGAAAGATAAGAGGAGAGAGAGATGAGAAGAGGGAGAAGGAGAGAGGATAGAGGGCGGTGAACGAGAGGGAGATGACAAGATAAAGAAGGGACGGTGAGAGAAAAAAGGACACTAGAGAGGGAATGAGAGGAGACGGAGGGATAAGAGGAGAAGGAGAGAGGGGGCAGGAGAAGAGGGAGGAGACGGGAGGAGACGGAGGACAAGAGGAGAGGAGAGGAGAAGTAGAGAGAGCGGAGGAGAGGAAGAGAGGGAGAAGAGGGGGGAGAGAGAAGAAAAAGAAGAAGAAGAAGAAGGAGAGAGGAGGAGAGATTGAACGGGAAGAGCGAGAGAATGAAGAAGGGGATAGAGAAGGAAAGGTGGAGAAGAGGGACTAGGGAAGGGAACGAGATAGAGAAGGGAGGGTAGAGATAGAGAATGGGAGAGAGAAGGAGCGAGAGAGAGAGAGATAGAGGAGGAGAGACGAAACGAGAGAGGAGGAGAGCGATAAGGAGAAAGAGAAGGGGAGAGGAGGAGAGAAAAGGGGGTGAGTGATAAAACAAAGATGAGGGAAGAGAAGAGGATAGGAGAGTGGAGAAGAGGGAGAAGGGGAGAGGAGAAGGGAGAGAGAGAACGAGAAGAGGAGCAATGAAGGGAAGGAGGAGATAGAGAGAGAAGGTGTTCCCCATCCTTCTCATCTTCCCTCCGCTCCTCTCCTTCCCTTCTCGTTATCCTCTCTCTTCTTCTCCTTCTCCCCCTCTCGCTCCTCTCTTCCTTCCTTCTCTCCATGTAAGGATAACGAGAGAAGGAGAGGGTAAGAGGGAGATATAGAAGGAGAAGAGGGAAGAGGAGAGAGAAAGGAAAAGAGGGAAGAGAGAAGGAGAATAGGGAAGGAGAGAGGAAACGAGAGAAGAGGAGATAGAGAAGGGTAGAGAGATAGAGAAGGAGAGAGGAGGTAGAGAAGGGAGAGTAGAGAGAGAAGGGAGAGAGGAGAGGGGAAAAGGAGAAGCGAGCGAGAGAAGGAGAGGGAGAGAGTAGAAGAAGAGAGAAGGAGAGAGGATAAGAGGAGAGGGAACGAGTGAGAAGGAGAAGAGAAAGTGGATAAGAGGGAGAACGAGAGAGAATGCGAGATGAGGAGAGAGAGGGAAAGAGAGAGGGGCAAGAGGGAGAGGGCGGAGAGAAGAAGGAGAGGGGGAGAAGAAGTAGACGAAGAGAAGGAGAAGAGGGACGAGGAGGGGAGAGGTAGAGAAGAGAGGAGAGGGAGAAGAAAAGAGAGAGGGGAGGGAGAGAGAAGAGAGACGGAGAGCGAGAATGAGAGATGGTAGAGCAGGCAGAGATGAGAGTGGAGAAAAGAGGATAAGAAGAGTATAGAGAGGAGGAAGAGGGAGATGGGAGGAGAATAGAGTAGAGGAGAGAGGAGGAGAAGGAAGAGAGGATAAAGAAGGGAAAAGGAGAGAAAAGGAGAAGCGGGAGAAGTAGAGGAACAAGGAGAGAGGACAAAGAAGAAGGAAGAGAGAGAGCGAGAGAAGGAGGGAGTGGAGAGGAGGATAAGAGGGAGATAGGGAATGAAGGAGAAGAGGGAAGAGGCGGGAGAGAGGGAACGAGAGAGGTAGAGAAGAGAGGGAAGGAGGAGAGAAGAGGAAGAGAGAGAAGGGAGAGAGGGGAAGTAGAGGGGAGAGGGAGAAGAGATAAGGGGAGAAGGAGTGGGATAGAAGGAGAGAGACCGAGAGAGAGGAGGAGAAGGGAAAGAGGAGGATAGAGAAGGATAGGAAGAGGGGGAGAGGGAAGAAAGAAGGATAGAGGGAGAGAGGGATAAGAAGGAAGGGAGAGGAGAAGGAGAGGGAATACGAGGGAGGTAGAGATGAGGAGAGGGAGAAGAGGGAAGAGTGGGAGAGAAGGAGAGAGGTAAAGGAGAGAAGAGAGAGGGGTAGAGAGGTAGTGTGATAGATACAGATAGAAGGAAGAGACGGAGAGAGATTGAGAGGGAGAAAAGGAGAAGCGAGGGAAAGAAGAAGGAGAGAGTAGAGAGAGATAAAGAGAGAGGGAGGGAGAGAAGAGAGAGAAAGACAGAGAAGGAGAGAGAAAATTAGAAGGGGGAACGATAATGACAATGAGAGAGGAGAGAGGAGGGAAGAGGGAGAAGAGGAGAGAAGGAGAGGAGAGGGAGGTAGAGAAGACAAGGAGAAGGGAGAGACAGAGAGAAGGATAGAGACAGAGAACAGAGAAGCGGGATATGGATAGGGAGAGAGGAGAGAATAAGGAAGAGGAGAGAGAGGAGGCTAGAAGGGAAGAGAGAGGAGGGAGGAGACGGGAGAGAGTGCGAGAGGAGTAGAAGGAGTGAGTGGGGGAGAGGTATAAGAAGGAGACGGATAAGAGGGAGATAGAGATGGGGAAAGAGGAGAGGAAAGATAAGAGGAGAGAGAGATGAGAAGAGGGAGAAGGAGAGAGGATAGAGGGAGGTGAACGAGAGGGAGATGACAAGATAAAGAAGGGACGGTGAGAGAAAAAAGGACACTAGAGAGGGAATGAGAGGAGACGGAGGGATAAGAGGAGAAGGAGAGAGAGGGGGAAGGAGAAGAGGGAGGGGACGGGAGGAGACGGAGGACAAGAGGAGAGAGAGGAGAAGTAGAGAGAGCGGAGGAGAGGAAGAGAGGGAGAAGAGGGGGGAGAGAGAAGAAAAATAAGAAGAAGAAGAAGGAGAGAGGAGGAGAGATTGAACGGGAGAGCGAGAGAATGAAGAAGGGGATAGAGAAGGAAAGGTGGAGAAGAGGGACTAGGGAAGGGAACGAGATAGAGAAGGGAGGGTAGAGATAGAGAATGGGAGAGAGAAGGAGCGAGAGAGAGAGAGATAGAGGAGGAGAGACGAAACGAGAGAGGAGGAGAGCGATAAGGAGAAAGAGAAGGGGAGAGGTGGAGAGAAAAGGGGGTGAGTGATAAAACAAAGATGAGGGAAGAGAAGAGGATAGGAGAGAGGAGAAGAGGGAGAAGGGGAGAGGAGAAGGGAGAGAGAGAACGAGAAGAGGAGCAATGAAGGGAAGGAGGAGATAGAGAGAGAAGGTGTTCCCCATCCTTCTCATCTTCCCTCCGCTCCTCTCCTTCCCTTCTCGTTATCCTCTCTCTTCTTCTCCTTCTCCCCCTCTCGCTCCTCTCTTCCTTCCTTCTCTCCATGTAAGGATAACGAGAGAAGGAGAGGGTAAGAGGGAGATATAGAAGGAGAAGAGGGAAGAGGAGAGAGAAAGGAAAAGAGGGAAGAGAGAAGGAGAATAGGGAAGGAGAGAGGAAACGAGAAAAGAGGAGATAGAGAAGGGTAGAGAGACAGAGAAGGAGAGAGGAGGTAGAGAAGGGAGAGTAGAGAGAGAAGGGAGAGAGGAGAGGGGAAAAGGAGAAGCGAGCGAGAGAAGGAGAGGGAGAGAGTAGAAGAAGAGAGAAGGAGAGAGGATAAGAGGAGAGGGAACGAGTGAGAAGGAGAAGAGAAAGTGGATAAGAAGGAGAACGAGAGAGAGGGAAAGAGAGAGGGGCAAGAGGGAGAGGGCGGAGAGAAGAAGGAGAGGGGGAGAAGAAGTAGACGAAGAGAAGGAGAAGAGGGACGAGGAGGGGAGAGGTAGAGAAGAGAGGAGAGGGAGAAGAAAAGAGAGAGGGGAGGGAGAGAGAAGAGAGACGGAGAGCGAGAATGAGAGATTACAGAGAAGGCATAGATGAGAGTGGGGAAAAGAGGATAAGAAGAGTATAGAGAGGAGGAAGAGGGAGATGGGAGGAGAATAGAGTAGAGGAGAGAGGAGGAGAAGGAAGAGAGGATAAAGAAGGGAAAAGGAGAGAAAAGGAGAAGCGGGAGAAGTAGAGGAACAAGGAGAGAGGACAAAGAAGAAGGAAGAGAGAGAGCGAGAGAAGGAGGGAGTGGAGAGGAGGATAAGAGGGAGATAGGGAATGAAGGAGAAGAGGGAAGAGGCGGGAGAGAGGGAACGAGAGAGGTAGAGAAGAGAGGGAAGGAGGAGAGAAGAGGAAGAGAGAGAAGGGAGAGAGGGGAAGTAGAGGGGAGAGGGAGAAGAGATAAGGGGAGAAGGAGTGGGATAGAAGGAGAGAGACCGAGAGAGAGGAGGAGAAGGGAAAGAGGAGGATAGAGAAGGATAGGAAGAGGGGGAGAGGGAAGAAGAAGAAAGAAGGATAGGGAGAGAGGGATAAGAAGGAAGGGAGAGGAGAAGGAGAGGGAATACGAGGGAGGTAGAGATGAGGAGAGGGAGAAGAGGGAAGAGTGGGAGAGAAGGAGAGAGGTAAAGGAGAGAAGAGAGAGTGGTAGAGAGGTAGTGTGATAGATACAGATAGAAGGAAGAGACGGAGAGAGATTGAGAGGGAGAAAAGGAGAAGCGAGGGAAAGAAGAAGGAGAGAGTAGAGAGAGATAAAGAGAGAGGGAGGGAGAGAAGAGAGAGAAAGACAGAGAAGGAGAGAGAAAATTAGAAGGGGGAACGATAATGACAATGAGAGAGGAGAGAGGAGGGAAGAGGGAGAAGAGGAGAGAAGGAGAGGAGAGGGAGGTAGAGAAGACAAGGAGAAGGGAGAGACAGAGAGAAGGATAGAGACAGAGAACAGAGAAGCGGGATATGGATAGGGAGAGAGGAGAGAATAAGGAAGAGGAGAGAGAGGAGGGCTAGAAGGGAAGAGAGAGGAGGGAGGAGACGGGAGAGAGTGCGAGAGGAGTAGAAGGAGTGAGTGGGGGAGAGGTATAAGAAGGAGACGGATAAGAGGGAGATAGAGATGGGGAAAGAGGAGAGGAAAGATAAGAGGAGAGAGAGATGAGAAGAGGGAGAAGGAGAGAGGATAGAGGGAGGTGAACGAGAGGGAGATGACAAGATAAAGAAGGGACGGTGAGAGAAAAAAGGACACTAGAGAGGGAATGAGAGGAGACGGAGGGATAAGAGGAGAAGGAGAGAGGGGGAAGGAGAAGAGGGAGGGGACGGAGGACAAGAGGAGAGAGAGGAGAAGTAGAGAGAGCGGAGGAGAGGAAGAGAGGGAGAAGAGGGGGGAGAGAGAAGAAAAAGAAGAAGAAGAAGAAGGAGAGAGGAGGAGAGATTGAACGGGAGAGCGAGAGAATGAAGAAGGGGATAGAGAAGGAAAGGTGGAGAAGAGGGACTAGGGAAGGGAACGAGATAGAGAAGGGAGGGTAGAGATAGAGAATGGGAGAGAGAAGGAGCGAGAGAGAGAGAGATAGAGGAGGAGAGACGAAACGAGAGAGGAGGAGAGCGATAAGGAGAAAGAGAAGGGGAGAGGTGGAGAGAAAAGGGGGTGAGTGATAAAACAAAGATGAGGGAAGAGAAGAGGATAGGAGAGAGGAGAAGAGGGAGAAGGGGAGAGGAGAAGGGAGAGAGAGAACGAGAAGAGGAGCAATGAAGGGAAGGAGGAGATAGAGAGAGAAGGTGTTCCCCATCCTTCTCATCTTCCCTCCGCTCCTCTCCTTCCCTTCTCGTTATCCTCTCTCTTCTTCTCCTTCTCCCCCTCTCGCTCCTCTCTTCCTTCCTTCTCTCCATGTAAGGATAACGAGAGAAGGAGAGGGTAAGAGGGAGATATAGAAGGAGAAGAGGGAAGAGGAGAGAGAAAGGAAAAGAGGGAAGAGAGAAGGAGAATAGGGAAGGAGAGAGGAAACGAGAAAAGAGGAGATAGAGAAGGGTAGAGAGATAGAGAAGGAGAGAGGAGGTAGAGAAGGGAGAGTAGAGAGAGAAGGGAGAGAGGAGAGGGGAAAAGGAGAAGTGAGCGAGAGAAGGAGAGGGAGAGAGTAGAAGAAGAGAGAAGGAGAGAGGATAAGAGGAGAGGGAACGAGTGAGAAGGAGAAGAGAAAGTGGATAAGAAGGAGAACGAGAGAGAATGCGAGATGAGGAGAGAGAGGGAAAGAGAGAGGGGCAAGAGGGAGAGGGCGGAGAGAAGAAGGAGAGGGGGAGAAGAAGTAGACGAAGAGAAGGAGAAGAGGGACGAGGAGGGGAGAGGTAGAGAAGAGAGGAGAGGGAGAAGAAAAGAGAGAGGGGAGGGAGAGAGAAGAGAGACGGAGAGCGAGAATGAGAGATGGTAGAGAAGGCAGAGATGAGAGTGGAGAAAAGAGGATAAGAAGAGTATAGAGAGGAGGAAGAGGGAGATGGGAGGAGAATAGAGTAGAGGAGGAGAAGGAAGAGAGGATAAAGAAGGGAAAAGGAGAGAAAAGGAGAAGCGGGAGATGTAGAGGAACAAGGAGAGAGGACAAAGAAGAAGGAAGAGAGAGAGCGAGAGAAGGAGGGAGTGGAGAGGAGGATAAGAGGGAGATAGGGAATGAAGGAGAAGAGGGAAGAGGCGGGAGAGAGGGAACGAGAGAGGTAGAGAAGAGAGGGAAGGAGGAGAGAAGAGGAAGAGAGAGAAGGGAGAGAGGGGAAGTAGAGGGGAGAGGGAGAAGAGATAAGGGGAGAAGGAGTGGGATAGAAGGAGAGAGACCGAGAGAGAGGAGGAGAAGGGAAAGAGGAGGATAGAGAAGGATAGGAAGAGGGGGAGAGGGAAGAAAGAAGGATAGGGAGAGAGGGATAAGAAGGAAGGGAGAGGAGAAGGAGAGGGAATACGAGGGAGGTAGAGATGAGGAGAGGGAGAAGAGGGAAGAGTGGGAGAGAAGGAGAGAGGTAAAGGAGAGAAGAGAGAGGGGTAGAGAGGTAGTGTGATAGATACAGATAGAAGGAAGAGACGGAGAGAGATTGAGAGGGAGAAAAGGAGAAGCGAGGGAAAGAAGAAGGAGAGAGTAGAGAGAGATAAAGAGAGAGGGAGGGAGAGAAGAGAGAGAAAGACAGAGAAGGAGAGAGAAAATTAGAAGGGGGAACGATAATGACAATGAGAGAGGAGAGAGGAGGGAAGAGGGAGAAGAGGAGAGAAGGAGAGGAGAGGGAGGTAGAGAAGACAAGGAGAAGGGAGAGACAGAGAGAAGGATAGAGACAGAGAACAGAGAAGCGGGATATGGATAGGGAGAGAGGAGAGAATAAGGAAGAGGAGAGAGAGGAGGCTAGAAGGGAAGAGAGAGGAGGGAGGAGACGGGAGAGAGTGCGAGAGGAGTAGAAGGAGTGAGTGGGGGAGAGGTATAAGAAGGAGACGGATAAGAGGGAGATAGAGATGGGGAAAGAGGAGAGGAAAGATAAGAGGAGAGAGAGATGAGAAGAGGGAGAAGGAGAGAGGATAGAGGGAGGTGAACGAGAGGGAGATGACAAGATAAAGAAGGGACGGTGAGAGAAAAAAGGACACTAGAGAGGGAATGAGAGGAGACGGAGGGATAAGAGGAGAAGGAGAGAGAGGGGGGAGAAGGAGAAGAGGGAGGGGACGGGAGGAGACGGAGGACAAGAGGAGAGAGAGGAGAAGTAGAGAGAGCGGAGGAGAGGAAGAGAGGGAGAAGAGGGGGGAGAGAGAAGAAAAAGAAGAAGAAGAAGGAGAGAGGAGGAGAGATTGAACGGGAGAGCGAGAGAATGAAGAAGGGGATAGAGAAGGAAAGGTGGAGAAGAGGGACTAGGGAAGGGAACGAGATAGAGAAGGGAGGGTAGAGATAGAGAATGGGAGAGAGAAGGAGCGAGAGAGAGAGATAGAGGAGGAGAGACGAAACGAGAGAGGAGGAGAGCGATAAGGAGAAAGAGAAGGGGAGAGGAGGAGAGAAAAGGGGGTGAGTGATAAAACAAAGATGAGGGAAGAGAAGAGGATAGGAGAGAGGAGAAGAGGGAGAAGGGGAGAGGAGAAGGGAGAGAGAGAACGAGAAGAGGAGGAATGAAGGGAAGGAGGAGATAGAGAGAGAAGGTGTTCCCCATCCTTCTCATCTTCCCTCCGCTCCTCTCCTTCCCTTCTCGTTATCCTCTCTCTTCTTCTCCTTCTCCCCCTCTCGCTCCTCTCTTCCTTCCTTCTCTCCATGTAAGGATAACGAGAGAAGGAGAGGGTAAGAGGGAGATATAGAAGGAGAAGAGGGAAGAGGAGAGAGAAAGGAAAAGAGGGAAGAGAGAAGGAGAATAGGGAAGGAGAGAGGAAACGAGAGAAGAGGAGATAGAGAAGGGTAGAGAGATAGAGAAGGAGAGAGGAGGTAGAGAAGGGAGAGTAGAGAGAGAAGGGAGAGAGGAGAGGGGAAAAGGAGAAGCGAGCGAGAGAAGGAGAGGGAGAGAGTAGAAGAAGAGAGAAGGAGAGAGGATGAGAGGAGAGGGAACGAGTGAGAAGGAGAAGAGAAAGTGGATAAGAGGGAGAACGAGAGAGAATGCGAGATGAGGAGAGAGAGGGAAAGAGAGAGGGGCAAGAGGGAGAGGGCGGAGAGAAGAAGGAGAGGGGGAGAAGAAGTAGACGAAGAGAAGGAGAAGAGGGACGAGGAGGGGAGAGGTAGAGAAGAGAGGAGAGGGAGAAGAAAAGAGAGAGGGGAGGGAGAGAGAAGAGAGACGGAGAGCGAGAATGAGAGATGGTAGAGAAGGCAGAGATGAGAGTGGAGAAAAGAGGATAAGAAGAGTATAGAGAGGAGGAAGAGGGAGATGGGAGGAGAATAGAGTAGAGGAGAGAGGAGGAGAAGGAAGAGAGGATAAAGAAGGGAAAAGGAGAAGCGGGAGAAGTAGAGGAACAAGGAGAGAGGACAAAGAAGAAGGAAGAGAGAGAGCGAGAGAAGGAGGGAGTGGAGAGGAGGATAAGAGGGAGATAGGGAATGAAGGAGAAGAGGGAAGAGGCGGGAGAGAGGGAACGAGAGAGGTAGAGAAGAGAGGGAAGGAGGAGGGAAGAGGAAGAGAGAGAAGGGAGAGAGGGGAAGTAGAGGGGAGAGGGAGAAGAGATAAGGGGAGAAGGAGTGGGATAGAAGGAGAGAGACCGAGAGAGAGGAGGAGAAGGGAAAGAGGAGGATAGAGAAGGATAGGAAGAGGGGGAGAGGGAAGAAGAAGAAGAAAGAAGGATAAGGAGAGAGGGATAAGAAGGAAGGGAGAGGAGAAGGAGAGGGAATACGAGGGAGGTAGAGATGAGGAGAGAGAAGAGGGAAGAGTGGGAGAGAAGGAGAGAGGTAAAGGAGAGAAGAGAGAGGGGTAGAGAGGTAGTGTGATAGATACAGATAGAAGGAAGAGACGGAGAGAGAGAAGGGAGAGGAGAGAGATTGAGAGGGAGAAAAGGAGAAGCGATAGAAAGGAGAGAAGAAGAAGGAGAGAGTAGAGAGAGAAAAAGAGAGAGGGAGGGAGAGAAGAGACAGAAAGACAGAGAAAATTAGAAGGGGGAACGATAATGACAATGAGAGAGGAG
>CAVMKL010000144.1:0-14329 GCA_963682175.1 Triglochin maritima
CCGTCCTGACTATCACACCACAACAGCCGACGGTGACACGCTCCCGATCGGCGCTAGTAAGTTCCCGATGGGACATCGTCACTCATACAGCCAGTCCATCGCTGCACGGTGACAAAAAGATATCGCCGGCAGTCATCGCGGCGACGTCGCCGTGGCGAAGCTCGTTGACGCGGTCGCGCCCCGGTGCCCGCTCGATGCCAGAGCCGTGCGCTCGCTGAGTCGCTGCCGGCAGTCATCGCGGCGACGTCGCCGTGGCGAAGCTCGTTGACGCGGTCGCGCCCCGGTGCCCGCTCGATGCCAGAGCCGTGCGCTCGCTGAGTCGCTGCCGGCAGTCATCGCGGCGACGTCGCCGTGGCGAAGCTCGTTGACGCGGTCGCGCCCCGGTGCCCGCTCGATGCCAGAGCCGTGCGCTCGCTGAGTCGCTGCCGGCAGTCATCGCGGCGACGTCGCCGTGGCGAAGCTCGTTGACGCGGTCGCGCCCCGGTGCCCGCTCGATGCCAGAGCCGTGCGCTCGCTGAGTCGCTGCCGGCAGTCATCGCGGCGACGTCGCCGTGGCGAAGCTCGTTGACGCGGTCGCGCCCCGGTGCCCGCTCGATGCCAGAGCCGTGCGCTCGCTGAGTCGCTGCCGGCAGTCATCGCGGCGACGTCGCCGTGGCGAAGCTCGTTGACGCGGTCGCGCCCCGGTGCCCGCTCGATGCCAGAGCCGTGCGCTCGCTGAGTCGCTGCCGGCAGTCATCGCGGCGACGTCGCCGTGGCGAAGCTCGTTGACGCGGTCGCGCCCCGGTGCCCGCTCGATGCCAGAGCCGTGCGCTCGCTGAGTCGCTGCCGGCAGTCATCGCGGCGACGTCGCCGTGGCGAAGCTCGTTGACGCGGTCGCGCCCCGGTGCCCGCTCGATGCCAGAGCCGTGCGCTCGCTGAGTCGCTGCCGGCAGTCATCGCGGCGACGTCGCCGTGGCGAAGCTCGTTGACGCGGTCGCGCCCCGGTGCCCGCTCGATGCCAGAGCCGTGCGCTCGCTGAGTCGCTGCCGGCAGTCATCGCGGCGACGTCGCCGTGGCGAAGCTCGTTGACGCGGTCGCGCCCCGGTGCCCGCTCGATGCCAGAGCCGTGCGCTCGCTGAGTCGCTGCCGGCAGTCATCGCGGCGACGTCGCCGTGGCGAAGCTCGTTGACGCGGTCGCGCCCCGGTGCCCGCTCGATGCCAGAGCCGTGCGCTCGCTGAGTCGCTGCCGGCAGTCATCGCGGCGACGTCGCCGTGGCGAAGCTCGTTGACGCGGTCGCGCCCCGGTGCCCGCTCGATGCCAGAGCCGTGCGCTCGCTGAGTCGCTGCCGGCAGTCATCGCGGCGACGTCGCCGTGGCGAAGCTCGTTGACGCGGTCGCGCCCCGGTGCCCGCTCGATGCCAGAGCCGTGCGCTCGCTGAGTCGCTGCCGGCAGTCATCGCGGCGACGTCGCCGTGGCGAAGCTCGTTGACGCGGTCGCGCCCCGGTGCCCGCTCGATGCCAGAGCCGTGCGCTCGCTGAGTCGCTGCCGGCAGTCATCGCGGCGACGTCGCCGTGGCGAAGCTTGTTGACGCGGTCGCACCCCGGTGCCCGCTCGATGCCAGGGCCGTGCGCTCGCTGAGTCGCTGCCGGAAGTCATCGCGGCGACGTCGCCGTGGCGAAGCTTGTTGACGCGGTCGCGCCCCGGTGCCTGCCTCGATGCCTACGAGAAAACGAAGTCCCTGGCCGAGTCCTGGCTGGTCCCTAGGTCCCTAGTTATTCCCCGTCTGGGTTTTGGGACTTCAGAGTGACTTCCCTACAGTGGTAAAAGTTAGAAATCGGAAGTATTTTACTATTTGTAGTTAAAATAATGTTAACACTACTTATTGTTGTTGTTTTTCGGAACATTTTTTATTTTATTTTTATTCTGATGGTGTTAGTACCTACTTTAGGGTTCGAGGGTGCGAAAAGAGTGGCACCTGCCTACAGTCAAAAGAAGTAATCTTGGTTACCTATTGGGGCATTTGTATCCAAAGGGAATTAATTAGGTGCGCGTGCCAGCGGGGTAGGGCACATTTTGGTCCGCAACACAACTGTGCGTGCCGGTTGCCTACCACCGAACACCTTGACCTTGATTAGGCTGGACCAAATTTGATCGTCTGCCTTCTTCCGGCCCGACCGAGGGGTGAGCGTGAATCGTGAATCCCTATGAATCCCGAACACTGCTCGAGCCTCTCGATTTTCTGTCTCGACTTTCGTTTGTCGACTGTCGATTTCAGATTCGAGTATCGAAATCGTGTTATTAAGTTTCGGAGGTAGTTTATTTCTGTTTACATTTTCGAACTCGGAATTTGATCAAGAAATAATTAGGCATCGGCGTGCGTGTTTCTGTGGTGAGTTATCGTCCATATCTCATTTTAGGCTTGAATAGCAAAATTTAAAATCTCACGCCTATCTGTAAAATTATAAACAGCCAACTGCAATACTTTGCTGTTCTATTAACCTCAAAGCTAGTCGCCTTCACAAGGAAATTCAAACATTTATCTTTGTAAAGCATTACACCGCTAAATACGACTACCTCAATAATTTTTTTATATATGTTTCAGTACTACAGTTCTATAATCTAATGATGAAATAAAAGTTCCAGAATTGACGCTCGATTGATGTCAGAGTTTTCAATAAAGTCTTCTGTTACTATATCATAGTCAAATTTTACTTGAAATTGATTAATTGTCTGATTTGTTGTGCGAGTCTCCTTTGAAAGCCCCTCACTAACATTTAAATAGATGTATCTATTTAGCCGAGTGCTCTCTGGCACTTTACTACTATTTCCCTAAAGGCTGATGGACTCCCCAACAAATTGTGTTTCCTTCTTATTAAATTTCTATGTTCAAACTGCAAAAGCTTTCGTGTCTTCTTTATTTATGAATTTGCTTATGCTTTGGCAACCAGCACACGCTGTGGCACCTGTTTGCTTTTCCAATGTGAAGACTGTCATCTTAATTTGTCTATTCTCCTTTTCAGTTTTGCTGTCCGTTGCTGTGATGCATTCAAGAGTTGCTCCGTGAACCATTCGTGCCAGGAAATACTGTCACCTGAGCTGTTTTATCATCATCGGACTGCTGCATGGACATTATCTTATTTCCTTAATTTTTGTAAGTATTGTAAGTTTAGAGGTTGTTTTAATAGGCAATGAATTATTTCTTTTAAAGCTAGTTTGTGACTCTTGTTTGTCTGTTTTTAATGACCAACTGTGTTCCACCAATAATTGCCTCCCTTCATTTCTTTCACAATATTCTTGCACTTCTTTCCAGATCCACCTTTTGCTGTGATTGTCAAGAACTTATCGGTCACCAAAGCAGTGTTGTACCAACTACTCCTTTGTTTCTCGATTTCATTATATTATATTTGGTGTAGTGAGTTAACTAATTAGACTGACTTACTTTGTACAAATCCTGAAAAGAATTATCTAGAAGACCAACTTATAACAACTAAGATTATGTACCAAGAATGTTTTGGTCTAGCTTCTGTTTTCTAGTTATTAATATTTCATAACTGATAGTTGTTTGTTTTTTACTTAATCGAAACAATATATCTGTTAAGTGGTGAACATTTTGGATCATGTTTTGATTTCCAATGCATATTATTTTGATGTCTATTTTACTCGGCAGGATTTTAATCTCATGAATAATGCTTCGTGTTTTAACACTGCTGTGCTCAAATGGATAAATGGTGATTCATCCCAATTATCTTTCATTTTCTCATCTGATTAGGCCTTCTGCATTTGTGTTGGGAAATGGTTGGATGGGTAGCCTTTAAACTTTGTGACAAGGTGTGTTTGTGAAGTAATATGTTGCTTAGCTCGAGAAGTGTGTGCAATGTTGGGGGCATGAGTGATGTTGATATGGGTCAGCTCATTAATTGTTCCACTAATTTCCATGTATTAAGCCATGGCTATTCGTTTAATGTAAAATGAAAGTCTGTTAGTTGTTAAAACTTACTCTCTAAATTTTCATCATCAAATGATTCATTTTGTGTCATACTACAGATTTATACAATGTTAAAAGCAAGTTTATTTAATATGGATAACTGAGTAGATTGCAGCCAACATCTTTGAACAATGGCTTAGCAAATATTTGGATCAGTTTTTTTTTTCTCCTTCAGTTCCATGACAATTTTACGAGTCTCCAGAAATGAGATATTGTTTGACACCACTTGTCGTCGCATTATAGGAAAGTGTTGCCCAACATTATCTTACTGGAAACTTGTGAAATTGTCATGGGACTGGATAATAGAAAATGATGATTGTTAGAAGATTGTTAGAAGATGTTGGCTGTAATGTCTCAACTAATCATATTAATAAATGGAATCCACCCCCTAAAATTGTACAAATAGATTTTATAATCAAATAAAGGGGAAAGTTCCTTCTAAATGACTATTAATAGTTTCCTATCCCCTAACTAGACACTAAAGTTTATATATACTGAAGAATATTGCCATTCTATTATATTTATCAAACTGTCCACTTGTAGAATTGCTATGAAGAACAACACAAAAAAAGAAGTTAGAATTGAATACTTGTATAAATGTATTGAAACAGTAATTACACTGTCCCCCGGCAATACAATGACTCATAAAACATAAAGGAATAGGATCACGCATTTGCTGGAACCTTTGAGATGCTATGAGATACCAACAAAAGCAATTCAGGATTCATTGGATGCCTTGAGATAGGCCACCTTCTCCCTAAGTATGGCAATTCTTAGCATGAGTTGCTCGGTTCCACAATGATGGCATATATTCATCCCATGGTCACGCGCTTCCTCTTCAATTTGCTGCCAAACATTAACGCCATTTTTTACGTTCATGAGTGCCTGCTGATACAAGTAACAGTGCACTTCAAGGTGATGAATTCTTTCATGGAGAGCTTTTATTTGCTCGTTACCGCCTTCCACCTAAAATAAAATTAATTGCTACACCGCACAATGGTAACAAATTTTTAAAGTACAATAAAGAAAAAATAATGCAATAGAGCAATTCCACGCCAAGTCACCACAGTGCCCAAAATCGAGGGTGTCGGATTTGGCTCATATGGATGTCTAACCACTCAGGGTGGTCCCAAGTTCCACCACCATAATTTTTTGGTCTACCCCAATCCGTCACGAAACTGAAATTTGTCTTTTGAAATGACGCGCTGTATTTCTAAACTGCATCTCCAAGTCTCATGATGTTTTAGTCTAGACGAGCAATTTTGAGAATCTTCCACTGTTTACAAGTTAACTTTTATGCTGAAAATGTAGACATTTTGGACCAATCAATGGAAAATAAGCCGGGCCAGACTTGAAATTTTGTGGACTTATTCGGTATCAAAATAGAGAGTTTTGGACAAAATATCAACTCTTTTGAGAGACTGCGTATTTTTGCTAGCTCAAATTTTCTAAATTTTTCATCGAATTTCTCTAACATCTTAGAACATTTCAACTTTTTCCAACACCCTATTTTTTTTATACTTCTGTAGTCTTTAACTGAGGGTTCCATACCATGCCCCCCCGCCCCTGTGAAGAAAGATGCCCATTCCATAGGCAATGCTATTTAACTAAAACATCTAGATTGGCTTAAAACTTCGATTACCCACAGAATCCAAACGGATTGGGGTAGACCAAAAAAATTCTGGTGGTGGAACTTGGGACCACCCTGAGTGGTTAAACACCCATAAGAGCCAAATCCGCCACCCTCGATTTTGGGCACTGTGGTGACTTGGCGTGGAATTGGTCAATAGTGTACCTCTTGAGCCTCATCTTGGTTGGATGTATTGGAGGCTGACATTTGAGGCAGCCTTCTCGGTTCACCCTGCATTATAAATGAAATTGCTTTCAGTCTTTCTTAAGTGATGTCTGTACTGCTACTATCCAAGACGCACATAAATATTTACCTCAGCACTACAGCATTGAAATTTAGCCTTCTGGCAACATACACAACAACTTGTAGCTTGTTCCATAGTGATTCAGAAACACAACAGTTAGGCAATCTTTCTTCAAATATAATTCAATAATTGCGAGGGGTTAAGCAGGGTTAAGTCAGATTATTGTCTGTGAAGATCACGAGACAACGACAGCCAATGGGAACAAAGCAAAGTGGCGGGACAGGGGCGCGGTGGTGTAGACGACGAAGTTTTACAAAATTGTTGTGTAGGGGAAATTTCAATAATGTTTGGAGAAAATTGCAGTTTGTGAGATTAAATTTAGACTCAAATCTCTCAAATCAAGGCCTCTAGAGCTTAATACATGGTACAAATGCTAGGAAATTAAGCTTTGAAAAAACTCACTCACCCCGGCTGCAAGGCCCATGTACGTAGAACGGGGAGACATCGACAAGATACGCAAATTCAGAGAAGTCGGTTTCGTTGATACGAAAGAACGATTTGAGATAATCGTCTGAAATTTTGAATGTTGAAATGAACTTACTAGGAAACTGTGCGCCAAAATTAAGAAGGATTGAGCAGCTGCTTCTGCCGGGGTCCTGGTGTACGGCCTTCGCCACCTCTTCAGATTGGGGCGGTGCGCGGTGAGGGCGCCGTGGTCCCCACAGCGAGGTGGCCGACGACGCCCCTCCTAGAGCACGCCCGTGGCCACCTCCGCGAAGCGGGGTGGTGCGCCGCGGCCGTGGAGAAGGGCGCCGTGGTCCTCACAGCGAGGTGGCGGACGACGCCCCTCTAGACGCCCGTGGCCACCTCCGCGAAGCAGGGCGGTGCGCCGCGGCCGTGGAGAAGGGCGCCGTGGTCCTCACAGCGAGGTGGCCGACGACGCCCCTCTAGACGCCCGTGGCCACCTCCGCGAAGCAGGGCGGTGCGCCGCGGCCGTGGAGAAGGGCGCCGTGGTCCTCACAGCGAGGTGGCGGACGACGCCCCTCTAGACGCCCGTGGCCACCTCCGCGAAGCAGGGCGGTGCGCCGCGGCCGTGGAGAAGGGCGCCGTGGTCCTCACAGCGAGGTGGCGGACGACGCCCCTCTAGACGCCCGTGGCCACCTCCGCGAAGCAGGGCGGTGCGCCGCGGCCGTGGAGAAGGGCGCCGTGGTCCTCACAGCGAGGTGGCGGACGACGCCCCTCTAGACGCCCGTGGCCACCTCCGCGAAGCAGGGCGGTGCGCCGCGGCCGTGGAGAAGGGCGCCGTGGTCCTCACAGCGAGGTGGCGGACGACGCCCCTCTAGACGCCCGTGGCCACCTCCGCGAAGCAGGGCGGTGCGCCGCGGCCGTGGAGAAGGGCGCCGTGGTCCTCACAGCGAGGTGGCGGACGAAGCCCCTCTAGACGCCCGTGGCCACCTCCGCGAAGCAGGGCGGTGCGCCGCGGCCGTGGAGAAGGGCGCCGTGGTCCTCACAGCGAGGTGGCCGACGACGCCCCTCCTAGAGCACGCCCGTGGCCACCTCCGCGAAGCGGGGCGGTGCGCCGCGGCCGTGGAGAAGGGCGCCGTGGTCCTCACAGCGAGGTGGCCGACGACGCCCCTCTAGACGCCCGTGGCCACCTCCGCGAAGCAGGGCGGTACGCCGCGGCCTCCACAGCGAGGTGCCCGACGACTACCTGCGGGCCACTGACAACACTATGGGTTTCTATTCTATTCCCAAAGAACATAGGGGTCTCAGACTGAGGACGAAGTGGGACCTCTCGCTTCCTCTCAGGCGCTCCGCATAAGTCTGTCTCTTTCTAGCCGGGCCCGCATGCGTGGAGGCTGCTTCATCCTCTCGTCTCATGATGTCCTTAGGATCCTTTTTTGAAAAGATCGTACTTTTTCCTTGAGATTTATTTGAAATCGTATCATTTGGCTTGACCTTCGAATGAAATTGTGTTAAATTTGACGTAGACACATGACGTACTGTTGGCATTCCCTCTGACGAGTGCCGAGGGGGCTCGGTGATTATTTAAACGAGGCCCTCATCCTCTAACGCAGAAAGAATAATTGACGTTTTTCAACTCCACAAGTTTTTTTTTTTATTGATCATACTGTTGCAATTTAATATTATCGGGAGAACTATATTCTTGTGGCGCATATCTACACAAGTCGTCCGGCCGAGTCGCTGCTACTGCGCACGCGCACCGCAGCGCCACCGCGGCACTACTTTCCAGCCTCCTGCCCTACTGCCTGGCTGCCTCCGCGTCCGTTGTACCGCTCCGCTCTCGCTCATACCATGAACCGTGAGTAGCCTAGTCTTAGTATTTATTTCTTCTTTCTGTTGACTTTGTTGTGTCGCACCACTGCCGTAAGTCCCTATGGGTTCATCAAATCTGGGGAGTGTCCGGTGACAAACCACATGCTTCAAACTTTTTTAGTGTTGATCTGCTCGGTCCCCTGCTTCTACTGGCCGTTGCGTTTTTGCACATTGAAACAGGTGCATTTAAAATCAACCGTTAACGCTGACGTACATTTTTATTTAGTTAGAACTATTCCGGCTTCAAAAACCAAGTTATCATTTGCTGCAAATTCTTTCCGTTCCGATGAGACGATTGAGGTTATATTGTTTTACGAGCGGCTCCGAACGGCAGCCTCCGTTGAATGATCAGCCCATTTGTTGTGTGATAATTTAGAATTGTTTTGCACTCTTCCTTTCCGTTGCCACGTCTGCCTCTCATTGTTTAGTCCTATCATCGTAACTAGAGAGCTCAGTTTGATTGACTTGTTTCTTGGCGACTTGTTCCAACTGTGACTTTTGGAGTGAGTTTCAATTGTGAAATACCGTCTGTGTTAAGTTTAGTTTCTATTTGTCTCAGTGTGCTGGTGTACTGGATTGAGCCCTGCTGCTGTACTGGATTGAGCCCTGCTGCTGTACTGGATTGAGCCCTGCTGCTGTGCTCTAATTTGACTGGGGATTTCATTGGTCAAACACTTATAATTTTCAACGTACTGCTGCAGTGAGTATTTTACTTGAGTCTCCCATTCATGCTTTTAGGATTGAGGACTCATCCAGTCTTGTCTTTTGTTTGTTGCAGTGTGTGTTTAGTGAGGTCATGTCTGATCGGATGGATATTGGAGGCAAGCGACCTCGAGAAATTTACCGAAATTTACCTGGGTAAGCTTTTGATACCATGTCTAGGAGTACCTTATATAGAAAAGCTCTCAAAGCGACTGAACAAGATCTTCAAGATGTTGCCAACAGTTTGCTTAGTGACCCTGATAACATTAGAGTTGGGCATGAACTTTTGGATGAGAGTTTGCAAAATTTAGACCATGGTGATTCATTATTAAATGAAAACCAGATCTCGTCAGATATTGTTCAGTCTGATGAAGAGTTAATTCATCCTTTTGAGTTGGATAATGAGGTGTTTGCAAATGAAGAGTTTTCTTCTAATCAATCTGACTCTGATCATTCTGAAGAAAATTTATCTGAATGCTATGAAGCTAAGGCTAGTGATCCCAATGATAATGGTTCTGGAGGCACTCCGATTAGTTTTTCATCAAGACTGGCTGACTGGGCTTTGGACGGAAATATAACGCACAAGTCT
Organism: Triglochin maritima; assembly: GCA_963682175.1. Taxonomy (NCBI): domain Eukaryota; kingdom Viridiplantae; phylum Streptophyta; class Magnoliopsida; order Alismatales; family Juncaginaceae; genus Triglochin; species Triglochin maritima. The sequence goes on from CAVMKL010000144.1 coordinate 9,468, forward strand.
GTTTCAAGGCTCCTGAAAATTCTCCATGAACACCACCCAGATCTCCCTGTTGATGCTAGAACTCTTCTTGGCACCATTCGTGACAAGGCACCAGTATTACCTTTGGGAAAAGGGCTGTTTATTTATTTTGGCCTCACCAAAGTTTTGTCACAATTCCTGAGTACCTTGGTTTGTCCTCCAGTAAATATTGTTCTCACCATAAATATTGATGGTCAATCACCTCATGCCAGCTCCAAGAAAGAAATCTGGCCTATTTTAGTTAAAATTGATGGCATCCTTCATAAGCCATTGATTGTGTGTGCATATCATGGGAGAGGTAAGCCGCCCTGTTATGAATTTTTAGAAATGTTTGTGGAAGAACTTTTAGATCTGATAAATAATGGATTGAAGTTCAAAGACCAAGTACACACTGTTATGGTGAGGGCTTTCATTTGTGACTTTCCTGCTTTGGCTCATATCAAGTGCACCGTCCATAGTAATGGATTTTCAGGCTGCACTAAATGTTTTGTGAAAGGTTTCAGTGTATGTCGAAGCCCTGTTTTCCATGGTCTGAATGAGAAATTGAGAACAGATGCTAACTTTCGCTCTATGGAGCATAAAGAGCATCATAAAGGTGAAAGTATTCTCCTAAGGCTGCCAATTGACATGATCAAAAGTTTTCCATTGGACTCAATGCACGTAGTATTTATTAATTGTGTTAAAAGGCTTTGTTCGACTCTGAGACAAGGAAAGAACAGGTTTTACAAGAAACAAGTTAAACGTAAAGGGAAGCTTGTCACTGTACTTAGAAAGAAAGTCAGAAAGGGCAACAAAATGTTAGAAGCCTCAGTGAAGGCTGTCAATGACAGAATAGTTATCATCAATAAATACATGCCAAGACAAGAATTTGCTAGAATTCTTGACCCATTTTCGGATTCTGATTCATGGAAGGCTACTCAGTGTCGTCAATTCATTATGTATGTAGCTCCTGTCGCATTGAGAGGTATTTTGAGTGAGGAGTTGTACACTCACATGACATGGTTGCACATGGCGTGTCGAATCATGTCATCTTCTCTTCTCTGTGACTCTTTGTTGGGTGAAGCTGATTTTTTGCTTAGGAAATTTGTTGGAAAGTGCAAACATCTATTGGGCTGTGACTTCACCTCACCAGCGGTTCATGCACTCATCCATCTCGCAGCTGATTGCTTGGAGCATGGCACCCTGGATCTATTTTCTGCTTTTCCATTTGAAAATTTCCAAGGGGAATTGAGAGCTCTCCTCAGAGCTTACTCAAAACCCCTGGAACAACTATGGAAACGTTTGAGTGAGAGAGAAAGGCGCAATCCACCTCCCGCTGAAGTTGGTGTCCAATCAGCCTCCATTTCAAGTGCAATTAGAGCCAAAAGGCAGGATGGTCCCAGTTGTGGTAGAATTGGTGACCATTATTCAGAGTTGCAGTACAAGGGTGTAAAATTATCAACAAAACCCACTGAAAATATACTTTGTTTGCAAGAAGGAACTATTATTAAAGCATCAAATTTTATCAGAAATGGTTCATCTTGGTTTGTGATTGGCAAAATGTATTCAAAGTGCTCTGACTTTTATCCACATTCATCTCAGGTTTTCGTATGGAAGGTCTCCCACCTTTCTGATGGATATTTTTGTTGGCCCTTACATTATGTAATTGGGAAGGCTACTCTTATCCCTTACAAACATTATTTCGTTTGTTTTAAACTTCTGCACACTTCAATTGTTCGTATTTTATTTTAAACTGTTTGTGCTGGAACTCAGTAGGCCTTGGTATAACTATTATGTTTTGTGTTTCAGTCCACCTAACTTTTCTGTGGTCAACTTCCTGGATGACAAAGGTCATAAAACATCTGAACAGGAAGTTGTTCCAATGTGCTGGATTGTCAACTGTAAGAAGACTCAACAATGTTACTGGCCCAAAGACTCGACCATCTCTAGGAAGCAACTAACAGCATTAGTTACGTCAGAAAACCCCCCTAATAAGAAAGAATTCCATCTGTATCCTGTTCGTATCCTTCACGATAATTGTAAGTTTAAATCTTAGTCCAAGATTTTATTTCATTTTTTGAATTATTTTTCAAGTGCAGCAATCAAGGTGAAATATTGTTTGTTCAGGTACCTTTGCTGAAGCAACTGCCAAATTTGAACTACTTGCTGTTAAGTCTAATGTGGAAGATGAAGACTTAGATGGTGATGACGATATGTCGTCTAATGGCAAGACGTCTCCACCCTCCAAGAGAAGAAAATCTTCTAAGAATAAGAAAATAAAGTCAGGACCTACAGAGCCTCCGCCAGAAGGCAGTAGCTTTGAGTTTGATGAGAACGAGGAAGAACTTGACATGGGCTTACATGACACAGGGTAGGTATTCCTTATTAACCTTCTTCTAATTTTTACTGCTTGTATTAGGACTTTAAGTTGTGCGTGGATTAAATATTTCTTTGGCTAAAGACGTACAGTTGTGGGAAAACTTATCTCCTCTGAAGAGTGCTTGGCAGCATTCTTTTTATTATTAAAGAAAATTATCTTAAGAGAGCTTCTAATTTTATCTTTTTTGTTGCTCATATCCTCTTGCTTTTGCTTAGGAATGACTCACCATTAACCAAGAATAATGGCAGCCAGAAGAAGACTCCACTTTCCAGGCCTAGCAGCTCCCTGAATGGCGGGAACACATCTATGTTTAATAGGGGTGGCTTCTCTGGAGAATCTAGCACTTCTGGTGGCTTTAAAGGTTTCATTTCGTACTCTTTACCCTTTTTAATTTTATAATTAATAAGGTTTCTATTCTGCTCTTTGTACATTTTCTTATTGGTAACTTTTTACAGCTGGGTCCCAGAAAAAGAATGGCAGTAGTATTCCAAAGAAGACTTCAGATACATGCCAATTTCAAACATCCAACAGCCTCCTGACTTTCGGGAACACATCATCCACTTTAATCAAAAGGAATCTCTTCGCTGGAGAATCTTGCACTGATTGTGTCTCAAAAGGTTTCATGTTTTACATTGCACCCCATTGAATGGTATATTCCTAGTCTGCTCTTCTACAAATTTCTCCTTGCAACCTTTTTCAGTTGAATTTGAAGCATATGAGCGTAAAGTATTTGGAAAACTAAATAGGCTGATAGGTGCTGTTGAAGAAGGCTTTAAAAATATCAAGAGTAACATGCCATCTCAAAGGCTAATTTCACTGCCAGTCTCAATTTCAAGCCGCTGCTCTCTTCCTGCCACTGATGTTAAGACCCTTGAGGATCTAGATTCTGAGTTGAAAATTTCTGAAACCAAGACTGAGCTGGTAAGCCTTCAAGCCTTCACACGAAATTCTTTTATCTAAATGTAGTTGTTGTAATATTGGTTTTAATTTCAGGCAACGTATTTGTCCCAACTTGGGGGGAAGAACCACACAGATTTCCTTGGAAGAGCATTGCCAAAACTGATCTCTGATCAAGTCTGCTACTACACCAATTGGTCTGGGTCTGCTATTCCTCCTGGGACACAGGACAGTGAGGGAAATGAAATCTTAAGAGAATTTAAGAAAACATTTTCCAATCTTACCCATATTGTGGACATGTTCTGTGGTAAGTGTAAAATTATTGAAATCAGTTTATGTATGAAATTTAGTAGATGTTCCCCGGACTATACTATAGTATTTTATTTTATCCTTTAGCATCTATTTAAAAGAGAAAATAGACCATTGTTTTATTATTATTTTCATTTATTGAGAAATTGGCGGTGGTATGGTTGCAATGAACTTAATCACAGCTGGCTTATTGGCATTAGTAGTAGCATCGGTTAGAGGTGTGACAGCTTATGACTGCCTAAAAAGATCATAATTCTGTACTGTTGCATAGGATTAACTGCTGTGTATGCTCATGTAACCTTACAACCGTGTGTTTAGTGATCTTAGCATCAACAAGAACTCTTGAATTAAGGGTTACTATTGATGCAGAAAGCACGAAATACGCAGTTGTAAGGTTACATGAGCATACTCATTAGTTAATCCTTTGCAACTGTACGGAAATAATGATTTTCTTAAGCGGCCATGCCGTAAGCTGTCTCACCTACCAACGCTTTAACCGATGCCGAGCCAGTTGCGATCAAGGTCATGGCAAGATTGAAACCAAACTGCCGCTGATTTCTCAAGAAATTAAAATAATAACCATACAACTTAAGTCCCTTATCTCTTTTGAAAAGAAGCTAAAGAAGAAAATGAAACGAAGAAAATGAAAAAATATAGTTCAGGTATGTCCTGAGGGGGTACCTCCAGATGTTTTCAAAAGCCTAGCCCCCACATCTATATTCATGGATGTATTTAAGTTCAGCAATGTTTTCTTGATATGACCAGGGCAATAGAATTTAAAGTCAATATAACTCTGAAGACGAAACTAACTTTTTATTTGACTAAGTTGTAGAATAGAAAAAAATCCTCTTCTTAATTCATAGCTGTGGCTTCTCTTGATAGACTTATGGTCCGTCTCCCTGATAGTAACGCTTTTTATTCTGATTTACAGTGGCCTCTCGTATGGTGTCTTCAGCTACTACTGACAAAGATGTAGAAAGTTGTATCAAAAAATGGCTTTTATCTTTTAAGGACCGAATGGCACCCAGATCACACCAGAAAACGCCAAACTCGGCTAAAAGCCCAAAGAAGGGAAAACAATCTCCTAAGAAGAGAAAGTAATTAGTTTTTCTGTGCGTGTCCAGTTTTCTTATCTGGGGTGTGGCGCGATTGTGACATTACTTAGTAAAGTTTCCCTAATTTCTTATCTTTTTATACCTTTGATTTTATGTTTTTATCTTTGAGACAACTTTCCTATAGTTAAGATTACATTTTATTTACCAAAAGAAATGTCGAATAA
>CAVMKL010000146.1:0-32173 GCA_963682175.1 Triglochin maritima
ATGAATGTGATGCTTCATCTCCCGTGTGCATGGGCACTACAGTTTCATGACAGGAAAAGAGTCAGCGTATACTTCTATTGCCTGTAAGTTGTGAAATACAAGCTCACTTCACAAAACAAGGACTTAAAATTTTTCTAATATTCAGTAATGGTATGTATTATTTAATTGTAAATTCCTATTTAGTGTTTTATTTTACTTAAAATGTTCATGCTCTCTCATCGTTTTCTTTTCCCTCGCAGAGTGTTCTTCTTGTGGTGCTATAAAAAAAGAGAAGGATGTTTTTATTTCTTTATAACATATGCCAAAGGATCCGTCTGAATTCGTCTCATTTGTCTGAACAGAGGTATTTTTAAAGAGATATTCCAAGCCCCTTTTTCACTAGGGGTGGTATAACTGTTAATGCAATGGCATAGGCGATCGATTTTCATTTGCAATGTTCAAAGATTCACCAATTTTGTTTTTTTTTCTCCAGGTGAAAATGGTTTGTTTCTGGCAGGGAATGGTGACAGGGACTTGCAACAAACAGAGGCCCAATCAGATGAGGCGACAGGAGTTACTCTGGGACTAACGCGCCTCCAATTTGTGCATGATAAACACTGGCAATTTTAATCCTTCCATTTCATTTTCTTTCTTTTGTGTTAAGAAAACCATTATAAACATCTTTTTAGCTCTGCAGATATGTGAAATTGGGAAGACAAATCATTAATTTTTAATCCATAAGAAAATGGAAGAGCAGCGGTAAGTGGGATTCCTAAAGAAGATTGTCACGATTGAAAATTGCAGTCCTATCCTATATTCACTCATTTCTTGCATTAGTTTGAATGGCTGCTTTAATTTTTGTTGCAGACTAACTGGAAATTTTTTCTACAGTATCTGTCACTTTCGCTGGAGAGGTCTACGTAGTTATTTGGACAATAATGTTTCAGAGTGGGTTCGATGCTTGTGATACAGTGAACTTGTTATAACATCTCCGTCTTTTTAACTTTTATTTATGTAACCACATTTGCTTTCTATAATGCTGATTTTTTTTTTTGGTCTTTAGGTTCCAACTTGAATGAGCTTCATCACCTTTTTGCTACAGTGAGAACGCCTTCAATTGAGCAACCTTCATCATGGGGAAGCATGAGATCAACTTCTGAATGTGGTTCAGTTGGTAATGCATTAATCAGCTGTGTTTCATATTTCCTCTTGGTGCCTCTTGCTGCTTTGGAAATGTATTTGATATTTATTTAAACAATATATTTGCTGTCCAGCAGATGTCAAACTGTTCCGTATGTTCCCAAGGATTGTATATCTTCCAAAGCACTGTGATTGTCTCTGTAAGAACATGTTCCCACCATTAGATCAAGATCCACTCCAATATAAGATTCAGAACTATTTTGTGAATGTCTGTGTTAAACCTTTAAGATCTTCCCCACTCCTATTTGTGCATTCTCACTCAAATGAAATAGAATTCTGGAGCTGTCATTTATCTGAGTTATACCTCCCTTTTCATCAGGAGGTTTTGAAAATGGAAAGTCTCTCTTATAATTTGGTCAGTGTGGTCGTGCTCCCTGCAGTAAATAATTTTGTGGATTGGCCAACTGTTGACTTTTCTTTTGACAACTCTGCCCCTTTGAAATGAAACAAGAGCGTGGTGATGTTCTAATACAGTTTTAACAGAGTCGTCTAAACAGAACATACACTTTCTTAATTTTTTTTCTCTAATTAATTCGTCTTATTAAGGACTGTTAGTTTCACAATGGGGTGGGCCACAGGTCAGAAAAATAAGCAACACTACTTTTCAATCATTTGCATATTTGATACAAGTTGAATGATTTGCGAACTCAGCGCGCAGACGGCGAGGCTCTGGAGGCGGCGACAAGGCAGAAAGGCGGTGCAGACTAGGGAAGCTCCTCCGACACATGCAAAGCATAAAGCAGGACACAAACAAAGTCAGAACATTGCAAGGGAAGAGCAAGAAAAGTGCGTTAAACACTCGGGCGCCTGCTGGATAGCCGTGAGGTAACTTCTTTGGATGGGCTGCCTACCCAACTGTTTGGCAGGGGCTGTGCATGCGCTCAGCATAAGTCTTGCCCGCCTCGCATGAGGGGGCATTGCGTTTTGGGAGAGCGTCCATCAACCAGGACGGGGCGTGGAGGAGGGGGACTGCAGCGGGTCCTGTGGGCAGAGAAGATCCTGAGGGCCGAGGGGATTCAAGGACAGAGGCCACCCGAGGTGACGCCAGGCGGAGGCACGAGGCTTGTGCGACGCGGGCACTCCCTGCTTCCTGACGCACCCCGCGGAGGACGGGGCACCGAAGCGCGAATGGAGATTCATGTGGACGTGGCAACGAGCGGCAGCCGCCTGCTGGGTAGGCAGCCCCACGCTCCCCGCGCTGGTTGGGTTGCCTACCCTGGTGATGGCAGGGGACCAAGTGTGCAACTTGAACTTGAGAGGCCGGACCACAATTGATCGTATGCCTTTTTGGGCCCGCCACTGCCACGCGTGCAACCGTGCAACGCCCGTACTTAGAGGGATAGCTTCTCGGAAGGCCGTCCTCAAATCTAGAGCCAAGCTGGGCACAATGACCACCATCCACTGGCCCTGGCTGGCCAGCGTCACGAAGACCGCCGCCCGCCTCCTGGGCCGCGAGCCCGACGACGACGACGTCGCGGCCGTGCTGCCTGGCGCGCCCACCCCCAGGGGCGTGCACAACGCCTGCCAGCATCTGGTCGGCGACCAGGAACGCGTCACGCCGGCTCGCCTCTAAGATCAAGGACTTCAGGTGGGGCTGGAGCGCCACGCTCGAGCGCCTCCAGATCCACGTCCCCTTCCCCGGCAAGGAAGTCGAGCACACCATCCTGGACGCCACCTCCCGCCACCTGCTGCACCACAAGTTGCGCCAGGGCCTGCAGCACCGCCACCTGCTGGACCTCATCGCCAAGCCGGACCAGGGCAAAGTCTACGAGGCCGCGTCACGCGACCCGGAGTCGAACCACTTCCACGGCGCGGGGCAGTCGATGCGGTTCTTCGACTGGCGCTTCGTGCAACGCGCCCGCCTCGGCGTGCTGCCCCTCGACGGCTGCATCCGGGGCGTCCGGGGCCGCGGCAGGACCTGCCGAGTGTGCGGCCATTCCGACGAGACTACTGCACACGTCCTCAACCACTGCTTTGGAGATGGGTCCGGTACCTCCACTAAATTAACCTCCACAGACGCGCTACACTCTCATTTACCTCCACATGTTCTACCTCCAATTTGGTAGAGGTGTATTCACCTCCACGCGCTTCCCCTCCAAACAGTGGAGGTGTTTATCGCAGGTGCATGCACCCAAGAATTACCTCCACGGTACCATCAGCATATACCTCCACACTATAGGTGTCGGAATCACCTCCGGGTCTTTTCCCTCGACACTAATGTCTGGTGCGCAACACCTCCACGCAATACCCCTCCACAGATCATGTCCAGTGATAAAATACATCCACGCCAATACATCCACGCCAATTCCCTCCACAAAATGCGCATCAGAGCGCGGGGACCTCGGCGCGAGCCAAAGACGTGAACCGCGTGGAACGCCGTCGGAGAGAGACTTGCTTCGCCGCGTCATCGGTAGGGCCATGCGCCCCCGCGGTCCTCTGCAGCGACCCACAGGCGGCCCGCTCCGGCCGCGCCGCACCGCGCCACGCTGCAGGGCACCAAGGCCGCAAGGCTGTGTCCTTAGACAGGCGTCGTCGTCGCGGATCTCTGCAGGGCACCACGTCGACCCGCTCCGGCCGCGCCGCACCGCGCCAAGCCCGACGTAGTAGCCATGGCCGCGCGACACGAGGGGCGCCGTCGCGGGCCTCTGCAGGGAACCACGGCGACGATCGCACCGCGCGCACCGCGCAGCTAGCAAGGCATGTAGGGGTATTTTTGGAATCAGGGCGACAAGACAAGTCGAATGGGGCGTGTTTCGAGCCATTCCGAGCAATTTGGTGTTGCTGCACATAGGCAGGGCCTGCTTGTGGTCGAGGGGGATCTCGGCAAGAAGCCAAGCTAGCAAGGCATGTAGGGGTATTTTTGGAATCGGGGTGACAAGACAAGTCGAATTGGGCGTGTTTCGAGCCATTCCGAGCAATTTGGTGTTGCTGCACATAGGCAGGGCCTACTTGGGGTCGAGGGGGATCTCGGCAATGAGCCCAGCCAGCAAGCAATGGAGGGGTATTTTTGGAATCGGGGCGACAATACAAGTCGAATGGGCCGTGTTTCGAGCCATTTCGAGCAATTCGGTGTTGCGGCACATAGGCAGGGCCTACTTGGGGTCGAGGGGGATCTCGGCAATGGGCCCAGCTAGCAAGGCAAATAGGGGTAATTTCGGAATCAGGGCGACAATACAAGTCGATTGGAACATGTTTCGAGCCATTTCGAGTAATTCGGTGTTGTTGCTCACCGGCATTGCTTACTTGGCGTCAAGAGGGATCTGGAAATGGTTACAGCTAGCGAGGCTATTCGGGATTTTTTCGAAATCGTGGAGACGAGATAAGCCCATTGGGTTGTGTTTGTTGTATTTTAAGCTGATGGGGGCTGCAGTTACATTGAGAGAACTCATGAAGAGAATGATTACATGAACGGGACGGGCCAAAGTTGTCGATGTTAATCGCTACTTTTCCTGTTATTCTCGGCGGGCTTGGCGTCGGCATCCTTCTTAGCGGGGCCCGGGTTCTTTTCAGCAGCGGGGGTGGCCGCCTTCTTCTCCCCGGGTGGCTTCTTGGTGGGCGCCTTGGTTTTGGCGGGGGCCGTGGCGGCGGCCTTGGGAGTAGAGCCCTCGGTGGCGGCGGGCATCTGCAAGGCAACAAGCGGGATCTAGATCGAGTGTTGTGAGGTTCTCCCGAGTGCCAGAGCCGAAGCCAGAGCCGAAGCCAGAGCCGAAGCCAGAGCCCGAGCCGAAGACGTGGCGGCCTGGCGGCTGCTCGTTGCTCGGGCAAGGCGCGGGAGCCGCCAGCTTCACTCGAGTGTCGAAGAGGTTGCCTACTCCCCTTGGCGTCTTCACACGTCATAATGGTCAGAACCCAGGACTCAACGTCATGGCGATTCCCATCCTGACTGATATCTCTATTGTATCACTTTATGACTTCCACAAGTTATGATAAGATAAGTTCTCTCCAAAATGCTCCATAGCGAATTTACATCGAAGGGCCTTGGGAGTGCTCGCTCTGCACTGTACTGATGGTTCGGCCTTCGCCTGAGTCGGCCCGATTAAAGCTTCGATTTGGCTCGCCGGCAGAGGCTTCTGCAAAATAAATGGCGAAGCGGCGAAGCGCAAATAGGTGGGGGAGGCATGCGGGCATGGTGGGCATGCAACGTCGCTGCGTCGCACCGCGTGGCGCGTGCGCCCTGGGCCTGCGCCTGGGCCTGTGGGCCCCCACGTGGCGGCTGTGGCACTAGCAGTGCACTAGCTCGCACTCCCTCATTCCACGGCGCGCAGGGCGCTAGCGTAGTAGGGCGGAGCAGGGCGTGCACCGCCATATGTTCTCGCTCGTCCTTCTGTTTTCGAAATCTAAGACAGGGGTGGGGGTGGGGGGGGGGGGGGCAGGGGGTAAGTCCGCCAGGGGGAGTGTCGCCCATTTCCGGCAAAAAAATGCCAAGGGGTTACATCAGTGTTTTTTTGCATTTTTGGCCAAAAAATAGAATCGGCTCAAACTCAAGAATTAGGAGCGGGCCTTGACCTCACTTGTGGGTGGTAAGCTTTCATCGGGGTCCCCGCTGACCACCCGGGGCTTAGACAAGGTTGTGAACCGTGGGTGGTAAGTTCTGAAAATATGCCCTTTTTTTGCCGAAATAGGCGAAAACCCTGCATTACAGAAGAATTTCAGTCTTCGTCCATCTGGGTTTTAAGATTTTAAAGACAAGCAGAGGAACAGGGGGATGGTGTTTGTGTTCTGTGTATCTTGATTTGTTTCTCTTTCTTAGTTTTAAATGTCACCTTAATGCATGCACAAGATTTTGCATCATCCTACACCTGGGTTTAGGAAACTTGGAGCCAGGAAGATGATTTTGTGGTGTTGTTTTGTCCAGTCTTGCATTGTTTTTTTATCTTTCTTTTTTTAAATGTTCATAATTATTTCTGCATGGGTCACATATTCTAGAGGCTATTCTAGGGATGATTTTCCAAGTTGTATTGGTTTTCAAATTTGTACAAGCATTGACAAATTGAAGTAACTTTTCACCTCCCTGCAACCGAGTCAAGTAAAGAAGAGAAGGGAATGGAGGTGCTGGTGTTGCTTTGGTAGATTTGTGATGAATGTGATGCTTCATCTCCCGTGTGCATGGGCACTACAGTTTCATGACAGGAAAAGAGTCAGCGTATACTTCTATTGCCTGTAAGTTGTGAAATACAAGCTCACTTCACAAAACAAGGACTTAAAATTTTTCTAATATTCAGTAATGGTATGTATTATTTAATTGTAAATTCCTATTTAGTGTTTTATTTTACTTAAAATGTTCATGCTCTCTCATCGTTTTCTTTTCCCTCGCAGAGTGTTCTTCTTGTGGTGCTATAAAAAAAGAGAAGGATGTTTTTATTTCTTTATAACATATGCCAAAGGATCCGTCTGAATTCGTCTCATTTGTCTGAACAGAGGTATTTTTAAAGAGATATTCCAAGCCCCTTTTTCACTAGGGGTGGTATAACTGTTAATGCAATGGCATAGGCGATCGATTTTCATTTGCAATGTTCAAAGATTCACCAATTTTGTTTTTTTTTCTCCAGGTGAAAATGGTTTGTTTCTGGCAGGGAATGGTGACAGGGACTTGCAACAAACAGAGGCCCAATCAGATGAGGCGACAGGAGTTACTCTGGGACTAACGCGCCTCCAATTTGTGCATGATAAACACTGGCAATTTTAATCCTTCCATTTCATTTTCTTTCTTTTGTGTTAAGAAAACCATTATAAACATCTTTTTAGCTCTGCAGATATGTGAAATTGGGAAGACAAATCATTAATTTTTAATCCATAAGAAAATGGAAGAGCAGCGGTAAGTGGGATTCCTAAAGAAGATTGTCACGATTGAAAATTGCAGTCCTATCCTATATTCACTCATTTCTTGCATTAGTTTGAATGGCTGCTTTAATTTTTGTTGCAGACTAACTGGAAATTTTTTCTACAGTATCTGTCACTTTCGCTGGAGAGGTCTACGTAGTTATTTGGACAATAATGTTTCAGAGTGGGTTCGATGCTTGTGATACAGTGAACTTGTTATAACATCTCCGTCTTTTTAACTTTTATTTATGTAACCACATTTGCTTTCTATAATGCTGATTTTTTTTTTTGGTCTTTAGGTTCCAACTTGAATGAGCTTCATCACCTTTTTGCTACAGTGAGAACGCCTTCAATTGAGCAACCTTCATCATGGGGAAGCATGAGATCAACTTCTGAATGTGGTTCAGTTGGTAATGCATTAATCAGCTGTGTTTCATATTTCCTCTTGGTGCCTCTTGCTGCTTTGGAAATGTATTTGATATTTATTTAAACAATATATTTGCTGTCCAGCAGATGTCAAACTGTTCCGTATGTTCCCAAGGATTGTATATCTTCCAAAGCACTGTGATTGTCTCTGTAAGAACATGTTCCCACCATTAGATCAAGATCCACTCCAATATAAGATTCAGAACTATTTTGTGAATGTCTGTGTTAAACCTTTAAGATCTTCCCCACTCCTATTTGTGCATTCTCACTCAAATGAAATAGAATTCTGGAGCTGTCATTTATCTGAGTTATACCTCCCTTTTCATCAGGAGGTTTTGAAAATGGAAAGTCTCTCTTATAATTTGGTCAGTGTGGTCGTGCTCCCTGCAGTAAATAATTTTGTGGATTGGCCAACTGTTGACTTTTCTTTTGACAACTCTGCCCCTTTGAAATGAAACAAGAGCGTGGTGATGTTCTAATACAGTTTTAACAGAGTCGTCTAAACAGAACATACACTTTCTTAATTTTTTTTCTCTAATTAATTCGTCTTATTAAGGACTGTTAGTTTCACAATGGGGTGGGCCACAGGTCAGAAAAATAAGCAACACTACTTTTCAATCATTTGCATATTTGATACAAGTTGAATGATTTGCGAACTCAGCGCGCAGACGGCGAGGCTCTGGAGGCGGCGACAAGGCAGAAAGGCGGTGCAGACTAGGGAAGCTCCTCCGACACATGCAAAGCATAAAGCAGGACACAAACAAAGTCAGAACATTGCAAGGGAAGAGCAAGAAAAGTGCGTTAAACACTCGGGCGCCTGCTGGATAGCCGTGAGGTAACTTCTTTGGATGGGCTGCCTACCCAACTGTTTGGCAGGGGCTGTGCATGCGCTCAGCATAAGTCTTGCCCGCCTCGCATGAGGGGGCATTGCGTTTTGGGAGAGCGTCCATCAACCAGGACGGGGCGTGGAGGAGGGGGACTGCAGCGGGTCCTGTGGGCAGAGAAGATCCTGAGGGCCGAGGGGATTCAAGGACAGAGGCCACCCGAGGTGACGCCAGGCGGAGGCACGAGGCTTGTGCGACGCGGGCACTCCCTGCTTCCTGACGCACCCCGCGGAGGACGGGGCACCGAAGCGCGAATGGAGATTCATGTGGACGTGGCAACGAGCGGCAGCCGCCTGCTGGGTAGGCAGCCCCACGCTCCCCGCGCTGGTTGGGTTGCCTACCCTGGTGATGGCAGGGGACCAAGTGTGCAACTTGAACTTGAGAGGCCGGACCACAATTGATCGTATGCCTTTTTGGGCCCGCCACTGCCACGCGTGCAACCGTGCAACGCCCGTACTTAGAGGGATAGCTTCTCGGAAGGCCGTCCTCAAATCTAGAGCCAAGCTGGGCACAATGACCACCATCCACTGGCCCTGGCTGGCCAGCGTCACGAAGACCGCCGCCCGCCTCCTGGGCCGCGAGCCCGACGACGACGACGTCGCGGCCGTGCTGCCTGGCGCGCCCACCCCCAGGGGCGTGCACAACGCCTGCCAGCATCTGGTCGGCGACCAGGAACGCGTCACGCCGGCTCGCCTCTAAGATCAAGGACTTCAGGTGGGGCTGGAGCGCCACGCTCGAGCGCCTCCAGATCCACGTCCCCTTCCCCGGCAAGGAAGTCGAGCACACCATCCTGGACGCCACCTCCCGCCACCTGCTGCACCACAAGTTGCGCCAGGGCCTGCAGCACCGCCACCTGCTGGACCTCATCGCCAAGCCGGACCAGGGCAAAGTCTACGAGGCCGCGTCACGCGACCCGGAGTCGAACCACTTCCACGGCGCGGGGCAGTCGATGCGGTTCTTCGACTGGCGCTTCGTGCAACGCGCCCGCCTCGGCGTGCTGCCCCTCGACGGCTGCATCCGGGGCGTCCGGGGCCGCGGCAGGACCTGCCGAGTGTGCGGCCATTCCGACGAGACTACTGCACACGTCCTCAACCACTGCTTTGGAGATGGGTCCGGTACCTCCACTAAATTAACCTCCACAGACGCGCTACACTCTCATTTACCTCCACATGTTCTACCTCCAATTTGGTAGAGGTGTATTCACCTCCACGCGCTTCCCCTCCAAACAGTGGAGGTGTTTATCGCAGGTGCATGCACCCAAGAATTACCTCCACGGTACCATCAGCATATACCTCCACACTATAGGTGTCGGAATCACCTCCGGGTCTTTTCCCTCGACACTAATGTCTGGTGCGCAACACCTCCACGCAATACCCCTCCACAGATCATGTCCAGTGATAAAATACATCCACGCCAATACATCCACGCCAATTCCCTCCACAAAATGCGCATCAGAGCGCGGGGACCTCGGCGCGAGCCAAAGACGTGAACCGCGTGGAACGCCGTCGGAGAGAGACTTGCTTCGCCGCGTCATCGGTAGGGCCATGCGCCCCCGCGGTCCTCTGCAGCGACCCACAGGCGGCCCGCTCCGGCCGCGCCGCACCGCGCCACGCTGCAGGGCACCAAGGCCGCAAGGCTGTGTCCTTAGACAGGCGTCGTCGTCGCGGATCTCTGCAGGGCACCACGTCGACCCGCTCCGGCCGCGCCGCACCGCGCCAAGCCCGACGTAGTAGCCATGGCCGCGCGACACGAGGGGCGCCGTCGCGGGCCTCTGCAGGGAACCACGGCGACGATCGCACCGCGCGCACCGCGCAGCTAGCAAGGCATGTAGGGGTATTTTTGGAATCAGGGCGACAAGACAAGTCGAATGGGGCGTGTTTCGAGCCATTCCGAGCAATTTGGTGTTGCTGCACATAGGCAGGGCCTGCTTGTGGTCGAGGGGGATCTCGGCAAGAAGCCAAGCTAGCAAGGCATGTAGGGGTATTTTTGGAATCGGGGTGACAAGACAAGTCGAATTGGGCGTGTTTCGAGCCATTCCGAGCAATTTGGTGTTGCTGCACATAGGCAGGGCCTACTTGGGGTCGAGGGGGATCTCGGCAATGAGCCCAGCCAGCAAGCAATGGAGGGGTATTTTTGGAATCGGGGCGACAATACAAGTCGAATGGGCCGTGTTTCGAGCCATTTCGAGCAATTCGGTGTTGCGGCACATAGGCAGGGCCTACTTGGGGTCGAGGGGGATCTCGGCAATGGGCCCAGCTAGCAAGGCAAATAGGGGTAATTTCGGAATCAGGGCGACAATACAAGTCGATTGGAACATGTTTCGAGCCATTTCGAGTAATTCGGTGTTGTTGCTCACCGGCATTGCTTACTTGGCGTCAAGAGGGATCTGGAAATGGTTACAGCTAGCGAGGCTATTCGGGATTTTTTCGAAATCGTGGAGACGAGATAAGCCCATTGGGTTGTGTTTGTTGTATTTTAAGCTGATGGGGGCTGCAGTTACATTGAGAGAACTCATGAAGAGAATGATTACATGAACGGGACGGGCCAAAGTTGTCGATGTTAATCGCTACTTTTCCTGTTATTCTCGGCGGGCTTGGCGTCGGCATCCTTCTTAGCGGGGCCCGGGTTCTTTTCAGCAGCGGGGGTGGCCGCCTTCTTCTCCCCGGGTGGCTTCTTGGTGGGCGCCTTGGTTTTGGCGGGGGCCGTGGCGGCGGCCTTGGGAGTAGAGCCCTCGGTGGCGGCGGGCATCTGCAAGGCAACAAGCGGGATCTAGATCGAGTGTTGTGAGGTTCTCCCGAGTGCCAGAGCCGAAGCCAGAGCCGAAGCCAGAGCCGAAGCCAGAGCCCGAGCCGAAGACGTGGCGGCCTGGCGGCTGCTCGTTGCTCGGGCAAGGCGCGGGAGCCGCCAGCTTCACTCGAGTGTCGAAGAGGTTGCCTACTCCCCTTGGCGTCTTCACACGTCATAATGGTCAGAACCCAGGACTCAACGTCATGGCGATTCCCATCCTGACTGATATCTCTATTGTATCACTTTATGACTTCCACAAGTTATGATAAGATAAGTTCTCTCCAAAATGCTCCATAGCGAATTTACATCGAAGGGCCTTGGGAGTGCTCGCTCTGCACTGTACTGATGGTTCGGCCTTCGCCTGAGTCGGCCCGATTAAAGCTTCGATTTGGCTCGCCGGCAGAGGCTTCTGCAAAATAAATGGCGAAGCGGCGAAGCGCAAATAGGTGGGGGAGGCATGCGGGCATGGTGGGCATGCAACGTCGCTGCGTCGCACCGCGTGGCGCGTGCGCCCTGGGCCTGCGCCTGGGCCTGTGGGCCCCCACGTGGCGGCTGTGGCACTAGCAGTGCACTAGCTCGCACTCCCTCATTCCACGGCGCGCAGGGCGCTAGCGTAGTAGGGCGGAGCAGGGCGTGCACCGCCATATGTTCTCGCTCGTCCTTCTGTTTTCGAAATCTAAGACAGGGGTGGGGGTGGGGGGGGGGGGGGCAGGGGGTAAGTCCGCCAGGGGGAGTGTCGCCCATTTCCGGCAAAAAAATGCCAAGGGGTTACATCAGTGTTTTTTTGCATTTTTGGCCAAAAAATAGAATCGGCTCAAACTCAAGAATTAGGAGCGGGCCTTGACCTCACTTGTGGGTGGTAAGCTTTCATCGGGGTCCCCGCTGACCACCCGGGGCTTAGACAAGGTTGTGAACCGTGGGTGGTAAGTTCTGAAAATATGCCCTTTTTTTGCCGAAATACGTTTCCGAAGCTGCGTTTGGGGCCTGATGTGGTCTTATTTGAACTAGCTCAAGGCAAGGCCTTACAGGACGAGCCAATGAATGCAATTTTTAAACAGAAAGAGTAGCAAATGAATATTTCAGCTCTGCGAACCGACACGAGCAAATTTTCCTTGATCTTCAAAATGAAAAAATGGAGCTCTACACCCCCTTCCCCAACCGGGGAAGGCCCGCCTGCTTAGCTTCGGTGTTCGGATGGGAACCGGCGTTTCCAGACTTTCCCTCGTACGTAGTACAGGTAATTGGGAGCCCATCCGAGAGTCATGATGGGTGGGCGTAGAACTTGGGTTTCGCACGGTGGTTTAATCCGAGCTGCCCGATACGGGTGAGCGTACCGAACGTGTCTCCGTAGTAGGCCAGATTCACAGGCTTTATTTACCCCCCCGCTACCACGGCAGGGGGCAAGAACGAATCACCGAGATTCGAACCAGTACCGAGTCTAGACACCGTGCCCAGTGCGACTAACGTCGAAACCCACTGAGCTACGGAGACACGCTGGTTCGGCGTGTTTGATGAGGGGCTTGAACCGCACTGGGGACTGAAGTAGCCGTCGAAAAATGTAAAGAAATGGTGGGATTCGATCCCCGGTGCCCAGAGTTGAGAAGCGACAACTCTACGCACTCGGCTACCGAGACTGATATGTCAGCGGTCTGCTGGACGACGGGTTTGAATCACTCTGGGGAAGCGGGGAGTTTGGATAGCCAGTTGGGAGACGGACAAAAGTGAAGCGGTGGCCTGACTTGAACCCGGGAAGCGAGAGTTCCCAGCCCAAGCCGCTAGCCACTATGCTACCAGTGTGACATGTGAGTGGCCGTGCCTTCGGCGATGCTTACCTAGCAGGGCCGCCGCTGAGCCATCCCCTCGCAACCTGCTCCCCTGCTAGGAAAGCATCGCTGGAGGCACGGCCACCGGCATGTCTCACCGGTAGCTGAGTGGCTAGCGGCTTGGGCTGGGAACTCTCGCTTCCCGTGTTCAAGTCCAGCCACCGCTTCAGTTTTTTCCGTCTCCAATCCGGCTATCCAAACAGCCCCATTCCAGAAAGTGATTCAAACCAAGTTAAAAAATGCAAAGTGTTTTTTTTTTGCATTTTTGGCGAAAAAATTGATTCGGCTCAAAATCGAGTATTTTGTGCGGGTGCCTTGACCTCAGACGTGGGTGGTGAACTTTGAACATAGGTTTTTTTTTGTAAAATACGTTTGCAAAACTGCATTTGGGGCCTGATATGATCTTCTCAGATCATAACAAAGGATCCCTGTCAATTTCAGCCGAATCAGAGAGGGTCGCCTATTTTCGGCTAAAAAATGCCAAGGGGTTACATCAGTGTTTTTTTGCATTTTTGGCCAAAAAATAGAATCGGCTCAAACTCGAGAATTAGGAGCGGGTCATAGCCTTGACCTCAGCCGTGGTTAGTAAGCTCTCATCGGGGGCCCCGCTGACCACCCAGGGCCGTAACCAGGGTTTAGACATGGTTCTGAGCCGTGGGTGGTACGCTCTGAAAGTATGCCTTTTTATACCGAAATACGTTTGCGAAGCAGCTTCTGGGGCCTGATATGATCTTTTAAGATCATAACAAAGGTTCCCTGTCAATTTCAGCCGAAACGGAGAGTGTCGCCCATTTCCGGCAAAAAAATGCCAAGGGGTTACATCAGTGTTTTTTTGCATTTTTGGCCAAAAAATAGAATCGGCTCAAACTCAAGAATTAGGAGCGGGCCTTGACCTCACTTGTGGGTGGTAAGCTTTCATCGGGGTCCCCGCTGACCACCCAGGGCCATAACCGGGGCTTAGTGGGTGGTAAGTTCTGAAAATATGCCCTTTTTTTGCCGAAATACGTTTCCGAAGCTGCGTTTGGGGCCTGATGTGATCTTATTTGAACTAGCTCAAGGCAAGGCCTTACAGGACGAGCCAATGAATGCAATTTTTAAACAGAAAGAGTAGCAAATGAATATTTCAGCTCTGCGAACCGACACGAGCAAATTTTCCTTGATCTTCAAAATGAAAAAATGGAGCTCTACACCCCCTTCCCCAACCGGGGAAGGCCCGCCTGCTTAGCTTCGGTGTTCGGATGGGAACCGGCGTTTCCAGACTTTCCCTCGTACGTAGTACAGGTAATTGGGAGCCCATCCGAGAGTCATGATGGGTGGGCGTAGAACTTGGGTTTCGCACGGTGGTTTAATCCGAGCTGCCCGATACGGGTGAGCGTACCGAACGTGTCTCCGTAGTAGGCCAGATTCACAGGCTTTATTTACCCCCCCGCTACCACGGCAGGGGGCAAGAACGAATCACCGAGATTCGAACCAGTACCGAGTCTAGACACCCTGCCCAGTGCGACTAACGTCGAAACCCACTGAGCTACGGAGACACGCTGGTTCGGCGTGTTTGATGAGGGGCTTGAACCGCACTGGGGACTGAAGTAGCCGTCGAAAAATGTAAAGAAATGGTGGGATTCGATCCCCGGTGCCCAGAGTTGAGAAGCGACAACTCTACGCACTCGGCTACCGAGACTGATATGTCAGCGGTCTGCTGGACGACGGGTTTGAATCACTCTGGGGAAGTTTGGATAGCCAGTTGGGAGACGGACAAAAGTGAAGCGGTGGCCTGACTTGAACCCGGGAAGCGAGAGTTCCCAGCCCAAGCCGCTAGCCACTATGCTACCAGTGTGACATGTGAGTGGCCGTGCCTTCGGCGATGCTTACCTAGCAGGGCCGCCGCTGAGCCATCCCCTCGCAACCTGCTCCCCTGCTAGGAAAGCATCGCTGGAGGCACGGCCACCGGCATGTCTCACCGGTAGCTGAGTGGCTAGCGGCTTGGGCTGGGAACTCTCGCTTCCCGTGTTCAAGTCCAGCCACCGCTTCAGTTTTTTCCGTCTCCAATCCGGCTATCCAAACAGCCCCATTCCAGAAAGTGATTCAAACCCGTCGGTTAAAAAATGCAAAGTGTTTTTTTTTTGCATTTTTGGCGAAAAAATTGATTCGGCTCAAAATCGAGTATTTTGTGCGGGTGCCTTGACCTCAGACGTGGGTGGTGAACTTTGAACATAGGTTTTTTTTTGTAAAATACGTTTGCGAAACTGCATTTGGGGCCTGATATGATCTTCTCAGATCATAACAAAGGATCCCTGTCAATTTCAGCCGAATCAGAGAGGGTCGCCTATTTTCGGCTAAAAAATGCCAACATCAGTGTTTTTTTGCATTTTTGGCCAAAAAATAGAATCGGCTCAAACTCGAGAATTAGGAGCGGGTCATAGCCTTGACCTCAGCCGTGGTTAGTAAGCTCTCATCGGGGGCCCCGCTGACCACCCAGGGCCGTAACCAGGGTTTAGACATGGTTCTGAGCCGTGGGTGGTACGCTCTGAAATACGTTTTACCGAAATACGTTTGCGAAGCAGCTTCTGGGGCCTGATATGATCTTTTAAGATCATAACAAAGGTTCCCTGTCAATTTGAGCCGAAACGGAGAGTGTCGCCCATTTTCCGCATGTGTCGCATGTTCCGCAGGTGTCGCATGTTCCGCAGCGGTGTCGCATGTTCCGCAGGTGTCGCATGTTCCGCAGGTGTCGCATGTTCCGCAGGTGTCGCATGTTCCGCAGGTGTCGCATGTTCCGCAGGTGTCGCATGTTCCGCAGGTGTCGCATGTTCCGCAGGTGTCGCATGTTCCCTAGAGTCAGTGATGCGAGTGGGCGCCTGCGGTTCCCTAGGTTCCCTAGGTTCCCTAGGTTCCCTAGGTTCCCTAGGTTCCCTAGGTTCCCTAGGTTCCCTAGGTTCCCTAGGTTCCCTAGGTTCCCTAGGTTCCCTAGGTTCCCTAGGTTCCCTAGGTTCCCTAGGTTCCCTAGGTTCCCTAGGTTCCCTAGGTTCCCTAGGTTCCCTAGGTTCCCTAGGTTCCCTAGGTTCCCTAGGTTCCCTAGGTTCCCTAGGTTCCCTAGGTTCCCTAGGTTCCCTAGGTTCCCTAGGTTCCCTAGGTTCCCTAGGTTCCCTAGGTTCCCTAGGTTCCCTAGGTTCCCTAGGTTCCCTAGGTTCCCTAGGTTCCCTAGGTTCCCTAGGTTCCCTAGGTTCCCTAGGTTCCCTAGGTTCCCTAGGTTCCCTAGGTTCCCTAGGTTCCCTAGGTTCCCTAGGTTCCCTAGGTTCCCTAGGTTCCCTAGGTTCCCTAGGTTCCCTAGGTTCCCTAGGTTCCCTAGGTTCCCTAGGTTCCCTAGGTTCCCTAGGTTCCCTAGGTTCCCTAGGTTCCCTAGGTTCCCTAGGTTCCCTAGGTTCCCTAGGTTCCCTAGGTTCCCTAGGTTCCCTAGGTTCCCTAGGTTCCCTAGGTTCCCTAGGTTCCCTAGGTTCCCTAGGTTCCCTAGGTTCCCTAGGTTCCCTAGGTTCCCTAGGTTCCCTAGGTTCCCTAGGTTCCCTAGGTTCCCTAGGTTCCCTAGGTTCCCTAGGTTCCCTAGGTTCCCTAGGTTCCCTAGGTTCCCTAGGTTCCCTAGGTTCCCTAGGTTCCCTAGGTTCCCTAGGTTCCCTAGGTTCCCTAGGTTCCCTAGGTTCCCTAGGTTCCCTAGGTTCCCTAGGTTCCCTAGGTTCCCTAGGTTCCCTAGGTTCCCTAGGTTCCCTAGGTTCCCTAGGTTCCCTAGGTTCCCTAGGTTCCCTAGGTTCCCTAGGTTCCCTAGGCTGTATCAATCATTGACACTTTACGCTTCATACTTCACAGATAGGGCTAGGGGTGAGGAGGGGAGTGCTTCACACTTCACTGCTCCCCACCTCCCCTCTGACCCTTTCAGTGATGTGTAAAGTGTGAAGTGTAGAGTGTGAATATCCTTAACTTGATACTGCCTGTTTGTCTGTTTGCGATAATTTAGACTAAATAGTTGCTGTGAATATTACTTGTTTCAGGAAGTGTGCTTTTTAATGCACACCAGATGTGCAGGTGCATGTCCTTCTGTTTTGCCCTCTGAATTTGCTACCTGGGTGGTGGTTTGTCTTCATGGAAGATGGTATGAGCAGAGCATTGTAGCTTGTCGCAGTAGTGTTCAACTATCATCTTGTTTTATGTCATTGTTAGTGTTTTTATTTTAATTACACTTACTGATCTGTATGATTTTTTTCTTTGTTCAACATTTAAGAGCTCACCAACATCATTCAACCAGATTCAACTTCTAAGTTACATCAAGCAACAATTGCATTCATGGCTCTTCTGGGTCTTGGAAATTTGAGGGAAAGGAGGACTTTGG
Source organism: Triglochin maritima (assembly GCA_963682175.1). Taxonomy (NCBI): domain Eukaryota; kingdom Viridiplantae; phylum Streptophyta; class Magnoliopsida; order Alismatales; family Juncaginaceae; genus Triglochin; species Triglochin maritima. Next base: position 17,295 of record CAVMKL010000146.1, read on the forward strand.
TGGTTGCGGTGTGTCCAGAATAATGTGGCCTTTATGAGGGGATTCTGGAAGTCAACTGTCAAGAAGCATGTTGAGATCTCAACTTCAAAGCAACGGGAATGATGAGGGGCTTTTCAAACTAGACCACTCATCAGTCGCAGTCATCGCTCTGCTGGGTTTGGAAATTTTGAAGTAAAGAAGACGAAGAAGAATGGTGTGGTGGTGGTATTTCAGTGTTCTGGTTAATATTTTATTGTTTGCCATAAAAATTTTTGGTATCATTGTTTTGGCATGGGGCATTCCACAGGCAATTGAAGGGAATTTAAAGGGGGAATCAAAGTGTCTGAAGGGGTGAAGCAGCGGCATTGTCTTAGCGAAAAGCAATAAATTTTTCAAAGCGAATTTAAAAGCATTACTGCATTGGGTGAGTATTTACGTTCCTATTTATCTGGTTGTTAATTTTGATGAATGCTACATTATGAAATTCCACAAGTTCTATGCTGAACTTTTTTTTTTGTTCTTTTCCCAGCAAACTTGTGTTTATTTGTGCAGCACAGTTTTGTTAGTAGCTTTAGGATTTTGACATATTTGCCAGAATTTCAGTAGGACTAAAGAAACATTTTAAGTCTCTCCAGGGGTAATAGGTAATTTTTATTAATGTGCTAACCTTGATCTTAATTTCATGTTCAGTGCATGGATACTCACTAGGTTTTCTTTGTCTTAGCTGTCAAACACTGGCTGGTAGGGAGGCGTCTGTTATTTGAGTCAATAAAACAAGTTAGTCATAGCTGTATCCTCCAACGGTGAATCCAAACGAAAGAAGCTTGGCCCACGACATGAATTATGTGCAGTGGTAAGAAGGGTTCTAGTATGTTACATCTGTGTGTGAATGTTTGTTACAGTTATTATTTTGATTCTGAAAAGCTGTTTTCGTTTTCATTAATGCTGCTTTATTGTACTTCTGTATGTTTTTCTTCCTGCAGGGACTTACTTCTCAGCAGTAAGAGCGTAGTTTTAAATGAGGAAATGCCCAAATATGGGTCGGGTCACATCATATTCTGAAGAGATTTTTGGAGAAACGTTTTCAAGATTCTTCTCACTGCAGTGCCCTGCATTGGTGATCTATAAGGTTATTTTTAATTTATGTGGTGCACTTTATGACTCTTAACATTTTCTGTATTCATTATGTACTCATTATTTCAATTTGCTTTTCTTAGGTGGTATTAGGCAGCAAATGCCTGGCTGGTAATGAGATGCCTGTCTGACTTAGATCAAATAACAGAGATAGATAACCCAGGCCTACAGGTTGATAAAATGGACAGGCCACTTCTGCTTATTCTATTCACTACCTAAGTTGTGGTGATTCAACATATGACAATTCCATCTTCCAATAGGTCCAGAACCTCTGTCTTTCCAATTCCGAACCCTTTCTCTTCTGTTGGCAAGGTACCAAATATTTTAATTTTCTAGTTGCAATCTATTCCAACAAATGCTGATTCTTTTTCAAGAAAGAATAGTTTTTCACTTACTCCTGTGCTGTATTTGCAGGCTATTTGTTCAATTTGACCAGCAAGAGGAGAGTCTTTTTAATTGATTGAAGACTTACATAGTTGTGTTACACTCTGGTAACCAGAAGTTCTAAAAGAATTGTTTTAGAGCTGCTGCTCTTCCAGAGGTGGTCTTGAAGGTGATTTACATCAATATTGTTTACTGGATCATATTAAATGTGCCATGTTTGAATACTCATTTGGTTTTTGTTGGTTTCCAGTCATGGCTGGTATATAAGAGAAATCCATGATAAGTATTCCAACAACCCAGTACGTGTTGTAGACAATTGGTGTTTGGATATTGGATTGGAATCGACAAGATCACCATCTTCCCATCCAATCTGGAAATCACACTTGCAAGGTAAATTTGGTTGTAGCTTGTGTGTGTTTTATGCATCAAATGTGCTCTCCTGACCACTACATTTTTTGTATCAACGTTTTGCTTTTCTTGTAACAGCATACATTCTCATCTTGCCTCAATGAGGCTAATCTTTCATGAAGTTCACTGAACCTTGCTGAAGGCACCAGTCTAAGTTTGTGGTGATCAATTTCCTTTGCGCAGATAGTGATTTGTTTGCAAAAGGTTCTCTTAAAAATGTATTAGAGTTTGCTCCTGTGGCTCAATTGTTGTCATAATTCCCACATTGCAGCTACCAGTAGCTCGGCAGGAGTCCTAGTTATAGATAAAGCACTACCTTCCCTGAGGTAGTAGAGTGGTCATGAAACGTGTGGCTTTTATTGTTATTATTATTTTTTTTTTTTATTTTTTTTTTCTGATTGAGTGTGCGAGAAACTTGGTGTGATTTACTTTGATGAACATTCAGAGCACCTCATTGACAACTGTCACCATGAAGCGAGTCATTTGGAGTACAGCCTCAAGCATTAGACAGCCATCATCAGTTGCAAACAATTCTTCAGTACCACCGCTCAGCAGGAAATGGGGATCTCACCTCAAGCACAGTGAATGGGATGTGCAGTTGGTGGTAGTGGTGTTTGGTATTTAATCTTGCCTTTATGCATGGGGTATTTCAGAGGGAATTCCTTAAGTGATTCTCAAAGAAGATGGTGTTTATATAGCATCAAGAATTTGAAGCGGCGTCTTACTTACAGAAGAATTTCAGTCTTCGTCCATCTGGGTTTTAAGATTTTAAAGACAAGCAGAGGAACAGGGGGATGGTGTTTGTGTTCTGTGTATCTTGATTTGTTTCTCTTTCTTAGTTTTAAATGTCACCTTAATGCATGCACAAGATTTTGCATCATCCTACACCTGGGTTTAGGAAACTTGGAGCCAGGAAGATGATTTTGTGGTGTTGTTTTGTCCAGTCTTGCATTGTTTTTTTATCTTTCTTTTTTTAAATGTTCATAATTATTTCTGCATGGGTCACATATTCTAGAGGCTATTCTAGGGATGATTTTCCAAGTTGTATTGGTTTTCAAATTTGTACAAGCATTGACAAATTGAAGTAACTTTTCACCTCCCTGCAACCGAGTCAAGTGAAGAAGAGAAGGGAATGGAGGTGCTGGTGTTGCTTTGGTAGATTTGTGATGAATGTGATGCTTCATCTCCCGTGTGCATGGGCACTACAGTTTCATGACAGGAAAAGAGTCAGCGTATACTTCTATTGCCTGTAAGTTGTGAAATACAAGCTCACTTCACAAAACAAGGACTTAAAATTTTTCTAATATTCAGTAATGGTATGTATTATTTAATTGTAAATTCCTATTTAGTGTTTTATTTTACTTAAAATGTTCATGCTCTCTCATCGTTTTCTTTTCCCTCGCAGAGTGTTCTTCTTGTGGTGCTATAAAAAAAGAGAAGGATGTTTTTATTTCTTTATAACATATGCCAAAGGATCCGTCTGAATTCGTCTCATTTGTCTGAACAGAGGTATTTTTAAAGAGATATTCCAAGCCCCTTTTTCACTAGGGGTGGTATAACTGTTAATGCAATGGCATAGGCGATCGATTTTCATTTGCAATGTTCAAAGATTCACCAATTTTGTTTTTTTTTCTCCAGGTGAAAATGGTTTGTTTCTGGCAGGGAATGGTGACAGGGACTTGCAACAAACAGAGGCCCAATCAGATGAGGCGACAGGAGTTACTCTGGGACTAACGCGCCTCCAATTTGTGCATGATAAACACTGGCAATTTTAATCCTTCCATTTCATTTTCTTTCTTTTGTGTTAAGAAAACCATTATAAACATCTTTTTAGCTCTGCAGATATGTGAAATTGGGAAGACAAATCATTAATTTTTAATCCATAAGAAAATGGAAGAGCAGCGGTAAGTGGGATTCCTAAAGAAGATTGTCACGATTGAAAATTGCAGTCCTATCCTATATTCACTCATTTCTTGCATTAGTTTGAATGGCTGCTTTAATTTTTGTTGCAGACTAACTGGAAATTTTTTCTACAGTATCTGTCACTTTCGCTGGAGAGGTCTACGTAGTTATTTGGACAATAATGTTTCAGAGTGGGTTCGATGCTTGTGATACAGTGAACTTGTTATAACATCTCCGTCTTTTTAACTTTTATTTATGTAACCACATTTGCTTTCTATAATGCTGATTTTTTTTTTTGGTCTTTAGGTTCCAACTTGAATGAGCTTCATCACCTTTTTGCTACAGTGAGAACGCCTTCAATTGAGCAACCTTCATCATGGGGAAGCATGAGATCAACTTCTGAATGTGGTTCAGTTGGTAATGCATTAATCAGCTGTGTTTCATATTTCCTCTTGGTGCCTCTTGCTGCTTTGGAAATGTATTTGATATTTATTTAAACAATATATTTGCTGTCCAGCAGATGTCAAACTGTTCCGTATGTTCCCAAGGATTGTATATCTTCCAAAGCACTGTGATTGTCTCTGTAAGAACATGTTCCCACCATTAGATCAAGATCCACTCCAATATAAGATTCAGAACTATTTTGTGAATGTCTGTGTTAAACCTTTAAGATCTTCCCCACTCCTATTTGTGCATTCTCACTCAAATGAAATAGAATTCTGGAGCTGTCATTTATCTGAGTTATACCTCCCTTTTCATCAGGAGGTTTTGAAAATGGAAAGTCTCTCTTATAATTTGGTCAGTGTGGTCGTGCTCCCTGCAGTAAATAATTTTGTGGATTGGCCAACTGTTGACTTTTCTTTTGACAACTCTGCCCCTTTGAAATGAAACAAGAGCGTGGTGATGTTCTAATACAGTTTTAACAGAGTCGTCTAAACAGAACATACACTTTCTTAATTTTTTTTCTCTAATTAATTCGTCTTATTAAGGACTGTTAGTTTCACAATGGGGTGGGCCACAGGTCAGAAAAATAAGCAACACTACTTTTCAATCATTTGCATATTTGATACAAGTTGAATGATTTGCGAACTCAGCGCGCAGACGGCGAGGCTCTGGAGGCGGCGACAAGGCAGAAAGGCGGTGCAGACTAGGGAAGCTCCTCCGACACATGCAAAGCATAAAGCAGGACACAAACAAAGTCAGAACATTGCAAGGGAAGAGCAAGAAAAGTGCGTTAAACACTCGGGCGCCTGCTGGATAGCCGTGAGGTAACTTCTTTGGATGGGCTGCCTACCCAACTGTTTGGCAGGGGCTGTGCATGCGCTCAGCATAAGTCTTGCCCGCCTCGCATGAGGGGGCATTGCGTTTTGGGAGAGCGTCCATCAACCAGGACGGGGCGTGGAGGAGGGGGACTGCAGCGGGTCCTGTGGGCAGAGAAGATCCTGAGGGCCGAGGGGATTCAAGGACAGAGGCCACCCGAGGTGACGCCAGGCGGAGGCACGAGGCTTGTGCGACGCGGGCACTCCCTGCTTCCTGACGCACCCCGCGGAGGACGGGGCACCGAAGCGCGAATGGAGATTCATGTGGACGTGGCAACGAGCGGCAGCCGCCTGCTGGGTAGGCAGCCCCACGCTCCCCGCGCTGGTTGGGTTGCCTACCCTGGTGATGGCAGGGGACCAAGTGTGCAACTTGAACTTGAGAGGCCGGACCACAATTGATCGTATGCCTTTTTGGGCCCGCCACTGCCACGCGTGCAACCGTGCAACGCCCGTACTTAGAGGGATAGCTTCTCGGAAGGCCGTCCTCAAATCTAGAGCCAAGCTGGGCACAATGACCACCATCCACTGGCCCTGGCTGGCCAGCGTCACGAAGACCGCCGCCCGCCTCCTGGGCCGCGAGCCCGACGACGACGACGTCGCGGCCGTGCTGCCTGGCGCGCCCACCCCCAGGGGCGTGCACAACGCCTGCCAGCATCTGGTCGGCGACCAGGAACGCGTCACGCCGGCTCGCCTCTAAGATCAAGGACTTCAGGTGGGGCTGGAGCGCCACGCTCGAGCGCCTCCAGATCCACGTCCCCTTCCCCGGCAAGGAAGTCGAGCACACCATCCTGGACGCCACCTCCCGCCACCTGCTGCACCACAAGTTGCGCCAGGGCCTGCAGCACCGCCACCTGCTGGACCTCATCGCCAAGCCGGACCAGGGCAAAGTCTACGAGGCCGCGTCACGCGACCCGGAGTCGAACCACTTCCACGGCGCGGGGCAGTCGATGCGGTTCTTCGACTGGCGCTTCGTGCAACGCGCCCGCCTCGGCGTGCTGCCCCTCGACGGCTGCATCCGGGGCGTCCGGGGCCGCGGCAGGACCTGCCGAGTGTGCGGCCATTCCGACGAGACTACTGCACACGTCCTCAACCACTGCTTTGGAGATGGGTCCGGTACCTCCACTAAATTAACCTCCACAGACGCGCTACACTCTCATTTACCTCCACATGTTCTACCTCCAATTTGGTAGAGGTGTATTCACCTCCACGCGCTTCCCCTCCAAACAGTGGAGGTGTTTATCGCAGGTGCATGCACCCAAGAATTACCTCCACGGTACCATCAGCATATACCTCCACACTATAGGTGTCGGAATCACCTCCGGGTCTTTTCCCTCGACACTAATGTCTGGTGCGCAACACCTCCACGCAATACCCCTCCACAGATCATGTCCAGTGATAAAATACATCCACGCCAATACATCCACGCCAATTCCCTCCACAAAATGCGCATCAGAGCGCGGGGACCTCGGCGCGAGCCAAAGACGTGAACCGCGTGGAACGCCGTCGGAGAGAGACTTGCTTCGCCGCGTCATCGGTAGGGCCATGCGCCCCCGCGGTCCTCTGCAGCGACCCACAGGCGGCCCGCTCCGGCCGCGCCGCACCGCGCCACGCTGCAGGGCACCAAGGCCGCAAGGCTGTGTCCTTAGACAGGCGTCGTCGTCGCGGATCTCTGCAGGGCACCACGTCGACCCGCTCCGGCCGCGCCGCACCGCGCCAAGCCCGACGTAGTAGCCATGGCCGCGCGACACGAGGGGCGCCGTCGCGGGCCTCTGCAGGGAACCACGGCGACGATCGCACCGCGCGCACCGCGCAGCTAGCAAGGCATGTAGGGGTATTTTTGGAATCAGGGCGACAAGACAAGTCGAATGGGGCGTGTTTCGAGCCATTCCGAGCAATTTGGTGTTGCTGCACATAGGCAGGGCCTGCTTGTGGTCGAGGGGGATCTCGGCAAGAAGCCAAGCTAGCAAGGCATGTAGGGGTATTTTTGGAATCGGGGTGACAAGACAAGTCGAATTGGGCGTGTTTCGAGCCATTCCGAGCAATTTGGTGTTGCTGCACATAGGCAGGGCCTACTTGGGGTCGAGGGGGATCTCGGCAATGAGCCCAGCCAGCAAGCAATGGAGGGGTATTTTTGGAATCGGGGCGACAATACAAGTCGAATGGGCCGTGTTTCGAGCCATTTCGAGCAATTCGGTGTTGCGGCACATAGGCAGGGCCTACTTGGGGTCGAGGGGGATCTCGGCAATGGGCCCAGCTAGCAAGGCAAATAGGGGTAATTTCGGAATCAGGGCGACAATACAAGTCGATTGGAACATGTTTCGAGCCATTTCGAGTAATTCGGTGTTGTTGCTCACCGGCATTGCTTACTTGGCGTCAAGAGGGATCTGGAAATGGTTACAGCTAGCGAGGCTATTCGGGATTTTTTCGAAATCGTGGAGACGAGATAAGCCCATTGGGTTGTGTTTGTTGTATTTTAAGCTGATGGGGGCTGCAGTTACATTGAGAGAACTCATGAAGAGAATGATTACATGAACGGGACGGGCCAAAGTTGTCGATGTTAATCGCTACTTTTCCTGTTATTCTCGGCGGGCTTGGCGTCGGCATCCTTCTTAGCGGGGCCCGGGTTCTTTTCAGCAGCGGGGGTGGCCGCCTTCTTCTCCCCGGGTGGCTTCTTGGTGGGCGCCTTGGTTTTGGCGGGGGCCGTGGCGGCGGCCTTGGGAGTAGAGCCCTCGGTGGCGGCGGGCATCTGCAAGGCAACAAGCGGGATCTAGATCGAGTGTTGTGAGGTTCTCCCGAGTGCCAGAGCCGAAGCCAGAGCCGAAGCCAGAGCCGAAGCCAGAGCCCGAGCCGAAGACGTGGCGGCCTGGCGGCTGCTCGTTGCTCGGGCAAGGCGCGGGAGCCGCCAGCTTCACTCGAGTGTCGAAGAGGTTGCCTACTCCCCTTGGCGTCTTCACACGTCATAATGGTCAGAACCCAGGACTCAACGTCATGGCGATTCCCATCCTGACTGATATCTCTATTGTATCACTTTATGACTTCCACAAGTTATGATAAGATAAGTTCTCTCCAAAATGCTCCATAGCGAATTTACATCGAAGGGCCTTGGGAGTGCTCGCTCTGCACTGTACTGATGGTTCGGCCTTCGCCTGAGTCGGCCCGATTAAAGCTTCGATTTGGCTCGCCGGCAGAGGCTTCTGCAAAATAAATGGCGAAGCGGCGAAGCGCAAATAGGTGGGGGAGGCATGCGGGCATGGTGGGCATGCAACGTCGCTGCGTCGCACCGCGTGGCGCGTGCGCCCTGGGCCTGCGCCTGGGCCTGTGGGCCCCCACGTGGCGGCTGTGGCACTAGCAGTGCACTAGCTCGCACTCCCTCATTCCACGGCGCGCAGGGCGCTAGCGTAGTAGGGCGGAGCAGGGCGTGCACCGCCATATGTTCTCGCTCGTCCTTCTGTTTTCGAAATCTAAGACAGGGGTGGGGGTGGGGGGGGGGGGGGGCAGGGGGTAAGTCCGCCAGGGGGAGTGTCGCCCATTTCCGGCAAAAAAATGCCAAGGGGTTACATCAGTGTTTTTTTGCATTTTTGGCCAAAAAATAGAATCGGCTCAAACTCAAGAATTAGGAGCGGGCCTTGACCTCACTTGTGGGTGGTAAGCTTTCATCGGGGTCCCCGCTGACCACCCGGGGCTTAGACAAGGTTGTGAACCGTGGGTGGTAAGTTCTGAAAATATGCCCTTTTTTTGCCGAAATAGGCGAAAACCCTGCATTACAGAAGAATTTCAGTCTTCGTCCATCTGGGTTTTAAGATTTTAAAGACAAGCAGAGGAACAGGGGGATGGTGTTTGTGTTCTGTGTATCTTGATTTGTTTCTCTTTCTTAGTTTTAAATGTCACCTTAATGCATGCACAAGATTTTGCATCATCCTACACCTGGGTTTAGGAAACTTGGAGCCAGGAAGATGATTTTGTGGTGTTGTTTTGTCCAGTCTTGCATTGTTTTTTTATCTTTCTTTTTTTAAATGTTCATAATTATTTCTGCATGGGTCACATATTCTAGAGGCTATTCTAGGGATGATTTTCCAAGTTGTATTGGTTTTCAAATTTGTACAAGCATTGACAAATTGAAGTAACTTTTCACCTCCCTGCAACCGAGTCAAGTAAAGAAGAGAAGGGAATGGAGGTGCTGGTGTTGCTTTGGTAGATTTGTGATGAATGTGATGCTTCATCTCCCGTGTGCATGGGCACTACAGTTTCATGACAGGAAAAGAGTCAGCGTATACTTCTATTGCCTGTAAGTTGTGAAATACAAGCTCACTTCACAAAACAAGGACTTAAAATTTTTCTAATATTCAGTAATGGTATGTATTATTTAATTGTAAATTCCTATTTAGTGTTTTATTTTACTTAAAATGTTCATGCTCTCTCATCGTTTTCTTTTCCCTCGCAGAGTGTTCTTCTTGTGGTGCTATAAAAAAAGAGAAGGATGTTTTTATTTCTTTATAACATATGCCAAAGGATCCGTCTGAATTCGTCTCATTTGTCTGAACAGAGGTATTTTTAAAGAGATATTCCAAGCCCCTTTTTCACTAGGGGTGGTATAACTGTTAATGCAATGGCATAGGCGATCGATTTTCATTTGCAATGTTCAAAGATTCACCAATTTTGTTTTTTTTTCTCCAGGTGAAAATGGTTTGTTTCTGGCAGGGAATGGTGACAGGGACTTGCAACAAACAGAGGCCCAATCAGATGAGGCGACAGGAGTTACTCTGGGACTAACGCGCCTCCAATTTGTGCATGATAAACACTGGCAATTTTAATCCTTCCATTTCATTTTCTTTCTTTTGTGTTAAGAAAACCATTATAAACATCTTTTTAGCTCTGCAGATATGTGAAATTGGGAAGACAAATCATTAATTTTTAATCCATAAGAAAATGGAAGAGCAGCGGTAAGTGGGATTCCTAAAGAAGATTGTCACGATTGAAAATTGCAGTCCTATCCTATATTCACTCATTTCTTGCATTAGTTTGAATGGCTGCTTTAATTTTTGTTGCAGACTAACTGGAAATTTTTTCTACAGTATCTGTCACTTTCGCTGGAGAGGTCTACGTAGTTATTTGGACAATAATGTTTCAGAGTGGGTTCGATGCTTGTGATACAGTGAACTTGTTATAACATCTCCGTCTTTTTAACTTTTATTTATGTAACCACATTTGCTTTCTATAATGCTGATTTTTTTTTTTGGTCTTTAGGTTCCAACTTGAATGAGCTTCATCACCTTTTTGCTACAGTGAGAACGCCTTCAATTGAGCAACCTTCATCATGGGGAAGCATGAGATCAACTTCTGAATGTGGTTCAGTTGGTAATGCATTAATCAGCTGTGTTTCATATTTCCTCTTGGTGCCTCTTGCTGCTTTGGAAATGTATTTGATATTTATTTAAACAATATATTTGCTGTCCAGCAGATGTCAAACTGTTCCGTATGTTCCCAAGGATTGTATATCTTCCAAAGCACTGTGATTGTCTCTGTAAGAACATGTTCCCACCATTAGATCAAGATCCACTCCAATATAAGATTCAGAACTATTTTGTGAATGTCTGTGTTAAACCTTTAAGATCTTCCCCACTCCTATTTGTGCATTCTCACTCAAATGAAATAGAATTCTGGAGCTGTCATTTATCTGAGTTATACCTCCCTTTTCATCAGGAGGTTTTGAAAATGGAAAGTCTCTCTTATAATTTGGTCAGTGTGGTCGTGCTCCCTGCAGTAAATAATTTTGTGGATTGGCCAACTGTTGACTTTTCTTTTGACAACTCTGCCCCTTTGAAATGAAACAAGAGCGTGGTGATGTTCTAATACAGTTTTAACAGAGTCGTCTAAACAGAACATACACTTTCTTAATTTTTTTTCTCTAATTAATTCGTCTTATTAAGGACTGTTAGTTTCACAATGGGGTGGGCCACAGGTCAGAAAAATAAGCAACACTACTTTTCAATCATTTGCATATTTGATACAAGTTGAATGATTTGCGAACTCAGCGCGCAGACGGCGAGGCTCTGGAGGCGGCGACAAGGCAGAAAGGCGGTGCAGACTAGGGAAGCTCCTCCGACACATGCAAAGCATAAAGCAGGACACAAACAAAGTCAGAACATTGCAAGGGAAGAGCAAGAAAAGTGCGTTAAACACTCGGGCGCCTGCTGGATAGCCGTGAGGTAACTTCTTTGGATGGGCTGCCTACCCAACTGTTTGGCAGGGGCTGTGCATGCGCTCAGCATAAGTCTTGCCCGCCTCGCATGAGGGGGCATTGCGTTTTGGGAGAGCGTCCATCAACCAGGACGGGGCGTGGAGGAGGGGGACTGCAGCGGGTCCTGTGGGCAGAGAAGATCCTGAGGGCCGAGGGGATTCAAGGACAGAGGCCACCCGAGGTGACGCCAGGCGGAGGCACGAGGCTTGTGCGACGCGGGCACTCCCTGCTTCCTGACGCACCCCGCGGAGGACGGGGCACCGAAGCGCGAATGGAGATTCATGTGGACGTGGCAACGAGCGGCAGCCGCCTGCTGGGTAGGCAGCCCCACGCTCCCCGCGCTGGTTGGGTTGCCTACCCTGGTGATGGCAGGGGACCAAGTGTGCAACTTGAACTTGAGAGGCCGGACCACAATTGATCGTATGCCTTTTTGGGCCCGCCACTGCCACGCGTGCAACCGTGCAACGCCCGTACTTAGAGGGATAGCTTCTCGGAAGGCCGTCCTCAAATCTAGAGCCAAGCTGGGCACAATGACCACCATCCACTGGCCCTGGCTGGCCAGCGTCACGAAGACCGCCGCCCGCCTCCTGGGCCGCGAGCCCGACGACGACGACGTCGCGGCCGTGCTGCCTGGCGCGCCCACCCCCAGGGGCGTGCACAACGCCTGCCAGCATCTGGTCGGCGACCAGGAACGCGTCACGCCGGCTCGCCTCTAAGATCAAGGACTTCAGGTGGGGCTGGAGCGCCACGCTCGAGCGCCTCCAGATCCACGTCCCCTTCCCCGGCAAGGAAGTCGAGCACACCATCCTGGACGCCACCTCCCGCCACCTGCTGCACCACAAGTTGCGCCAGGGCCTGCAGCACCGCCACCTGCTGGACCTCATCGCCAAGCCGGACCAGGGCAAAGTCTACGAGGCCGCGTCACGCGACCCGGAGTCGAACCACTTCCACGGCGCGGGGCAGTCGATGCGGTTCTTCGACTGGCGCTTCGTGCAACGCGCCCGCCTCGGCGTGCTGCCCCTCGACGGCTGCATCCGGGGCGTCCGGGGCCGCGGCAGGACCTGCCGAGTGTGCGGCCATTCCGACGAGACTACTGCACACGTCCTCAACCACTGCTTTGGAGATGGGTCCGGTACCTCCACTAAATTAACCTCCACAGACGCGCTACACTCTCATTTACCTCCACATGTTCTACCTCCAATTTGGTAGAGGTGTATTCACCTCCACGCGCTTCCCCTCCAAACAGTGGAGGTGTTTATCGCAGGTGCATGCACCCAAGAATTACCTCCACGGTACCATCAGCATATACCTCCACACTATAGGTGTCGGAATCACCTCCGGGTCTTTTCCCTCGACACTAATGTCTGGTGCGCAACACCTCCACGCAATACCCCTCCACAGATCATGTCCAGTGATAAAATACATCCACGCCAATACATCCACGCCAATTCCCTCCACAAAATGCGCATCAGAGCGCGGGGACCTCGGCGCGAGCCAAAGACGTGAACCGCGTGGAACGCCGTCGGAGAGAGACTTGCTTCGCCGCGTCATCGGTAGGGCCATGCGCCCCCGCGGTCCTCTGCAGCGACCCACAGGCGGCCCGCTCCGGCCGCGCCGCACCGCGCCACGCTGCAGGGCACCAAGGCCGCAAGGCTGTGTCCTTAGACAGGCGTCGTCGTCGCGGATCTCTGCAGGGCACCACGTCGACCCGCTCCGGCCGCGCCGCACCGCGCCAAGCCCGACGTAGTAGCCATGGCCGCGCGACACGAGGGGCGCCGTCGCGGGCCTCTGCAGGGAACCACGGCGACGATCGCACCGCGCGCACCGCGCAGCTAGCAAGGCATGTAGGGGTATTTTTGGAATCAGGGCGACAAGACAAGTCGAATGGGGCGTGTTTCGAGCCATTCCGAGCAATTTGGTGTTGCTGCACATAGGCAGGGCCTGCTTGTGGTCGAGGGGGATCTCGGCAAGAAGCCAAGCTAGCAAGGCATGTAGGGGTATTTTTGGAATCGGGGTGACAAGACAAGTCGAATTGGGCGTGTTTCGAGCCATTCCGAGCAATTTGGTGTTGCTGCACATAGGCAGGGCCTACTTGGGGTCGAGGGGGATCTCGGCAATGAGCCCAGCCAGCAAGCAATGGAGGGGTATTTTTGGAATCGGGGCGACAATACAAGTCGAATGGGCCGTGTTTCGAGCCATTTCGAGCAATTCGGTGTTGCGGCACATAGGCAGGGCCTACTTGGGGTCGAGGGGGATCTCGGCAATGGGCCCAGCTAGCAAGGCAAATAGGGGTAATTTCGGAATCAGGGCGACAATACAAGTCGATTGGAACATGTTTCGAGCCATTTCGAGTAATTCGGTGTTGTTGCTCACCGGCATTGCTTACTTGGCGTCAAGAGGGATCTGGAAATGGTTACAGCTAGCGAGGCTATTCGGGATTTTTTCGAAATCGTGGAGACGAGATAAGCCCATTGGGTTGTGTTTGTTGTATTTTAAGCTGATGGGGGCTGCAGTTACATTGAGAGAACTCATGAAGAGAATGATTACATGAACGGGACGGGCCAAAGTTGTCGATGTTAATCGCTACTTTTCCTGTTATTCTCGGCGGGCTTGGCGTCGGCATCCTTCTTAGCGGGGCCCGGGTTCTTTTCAGCAGCGGGGGTGGCCGCCTTCTTCTCCCCGGGTGGCTTCTTGGTGGGCGCCTTGGTTTTGGCGGGGGCCGTGGCGGCGGCCTTGGGAGTAGAGCCCTCGGTGGCGGCGGGCATCTGCAAGGCAACAAGCGGGATCTAGATCGAGTGTTGTGAGGTTCTCCCGAGTGCCAGAGCCGAAGCCAGAGCCGAAGCCAGAGCCGAAGCCAGAGCCCGAGCCGAAGACGTGGCGGCCTGGCGGCTGCTCGTTGCTCGGGCAAGGCGCGGGAGCCGCCAGCTTCACTCGAGTGTCGAAGAGGTTGCCTACTCCCCTTGGCGTCTTCACACGTCATAATGGTCAGAACCCAGGACTCAACGTCATGGCGATTCCCATCCTGACTGATATCTCTATTGTATCACTTTATGACTTCCACAAGTTATGATAAGATAAGTTCTCTCCAAAATGCTCCATAGCGAATTTACATCGAAGGGCCTTGGGAGTGCTCGCTCTGCACTGTACTGATGGTTCGGCCTTCGCCTGAGTCGGCCCGATTAAAGCTTCGATTTGGCTCGCCGGCAGAGGCTTCTGCAAAATAAATGGCGAAGCGGCGAAGCGCAAATAGGTGGGGGAGGCATGCGGGCATGGTGGGCATGCAACGTCGCTGCGTCGCACCGCGTGGCGCGTGCGCCCTGGGCCTGCGCCTGGGCCTGTGGGCCCCCACGTGGCGGCTGTGGCACTAGCAGTGCACTAGCTCGCACTCCCTCATTCCACGGCGCGCAGGGCGCTAGCGTAGTAGGGCGGAGCAGGGCGTGCACCGCCATATGTTCTCGCTCGTCCTTCTGTTTTCGAAATCTAAGACAGGGGTGGGGGTGGGGGGGGGGGGGCAG